>JARJCM010000479.1:0-59558 GCA_029233265.1 Mycena alexandri | reverse complement strand
CAATGTAAAAGAGTGCAGCAAGCTTCGTACTTCGCCGTCGTGTGTGTGGTATTCGCCGTCGCGCGTGTTGTTTTGCAAAACACTTTATTACACATTTCCGAACCGCGGAACAGGTCGCTATAGAAAGACGGTTGAGGCAATATACATACAGAACAACGTCGCAAAAACACCCCACTTTCACTCCACTTGCGCTCACTCTACCCCCTCTCACTCCTACCCTCTGATCGCTATGCCCATCTCCCCCGCCGACTACGCGCACAACCATCCCAACGGCCGCAAGCTCGCCACCTATCGTTTCAGTGCAGCACGCGAGAGCTCCTCCTCGAGTGGGTTCCCCCTTCCTCGCCATCGAATCCGATCCCGTGAGCCGGCGCCGCTTTTGGGAGTGTCTCTTCGCCGACTATTGGGGCACGTTCTGCTGGAGTTGGAGTATTGAGGAGGACCCGGAGCCCAGCACCCCGCGCGTCGGAGATGGTTGTCGCAGATGCAGCAGGCGCTGAAGCGCAACGCTGTCATGAAACAGACCCAAGGCGTAAGTTTTTTTTTGCCGCTCTTATTTTTGTTTTCAACGACTTACCATCTTCCAGCGCATTCGCGGCTTCATGCACTATCAAAAGCGCAGCCCGCACCGCCAGCAGGTGCGCGAGGCAGAGGCGGCGATGGCGGCGGCGGCTTTGGAGGCGGCGGATGCGCGGCGATTGCGAAGCAGATTGATGCGGCGGTCGCGTTGTACAGGGCGGTGGACCGGTAGTGTGGCGGGCGGGGAAGTCGTCGGCGTCGGCAGTGGCGTAGAAAGAAAAGCGCGAAGATCTAGAACCATAGTTAGCATGCGCATCAGTCCGTAGAAACGTACGGACTCTTCTTGAATAATTGAACACGACTTGTTGATTGAACGCCGTGCGAGAGTTGATGAATGGGTGGATGGACGTGAACGAATTTGGCTGCCTCGCAATCGCCTTCCTCCTAATCATGCCAAAATCAAAAAATAAAAAATCGGGCAACGACGACGACGCACCAAAGAAGAGAGGGAACCCAGGCGACTTCCACGGCAAGCGCGAGGAATTCCTACGGGAGCACCTTGAGGAATATATTGCGGCATCAGAGGCGCGCGGTACACGCACCTTTTGGCCGACACTCTTCGGCAAATGGTGGGCCCTGTTTCCCTGGACGCTCCCCATTGAGAAGGACTCGACGGACGGCATCGAGCTCGACACCAGGCCCCACACGGCGCTGTCGGACGACGAGCGCGCGCAAAAGAGGGCAGTTCTTGATGCGATGGAAACTGTACGTTCGAATGGTTAGAAAAATATGGCGACAACATAGCTCTAACGAACGTACCTCAGAAAATAAAAGCTGGTACAACTACCAGCGCGCACATCACGGCGGGGGCGCCAAACCCGTGGGCGCCGTTGCTGAAGGAACTCCGTGACAACGTCAACGCGCCGGCACCCAAGCGACTTGCGGACTTCCAATGCTACATGCAGCGGCCAGAGTACAAGGAGGAGATACAGCGACTGTTTGAGGAGCGCCACCCCGACAAGATAAGAGGACGGGGACGATAAACGAGCGGGCGGCCATTGCGCGCGAGTTGTTGGCAGCAGAGAGCGTGGAGGTGAAGAAAAAAATCCATGAGCTTGCGGATGCAGCACGAGGAGAGATGAAGGATTGGAGGGCGACAAAGAACGGCACGAAGGAGCTAACCGAGGAAGAAAAGGAGGCGTAAGTGAACTTTTCTACACACACGCAAAAGTTGACGAACCAGAGCAGTGCTCGAGCGAGATGGGCGGTAACGATTGCACCGCTGCTCAAGATTCTGAGCGACTATACGGGGTACAAGATATCGATGATAGTTGGGCGAATCGACAAAACCACGTGGAAGTTTGATATACGGTCGTTGCATGAAGGAAAGACGGCGAAGGGGGATGACTGGCCGACGTGGGCTGCTGACGGGGCGTATAACGACCACGTCGTGCGCCAGTTTATGCGGTTTCTGCTGGCGGAAGGTAAGCATTATTCGTAGGACTTGGAACGAGACATGCTGACGCACCGAATTCATAGAGGGCGCCGTCGTCCCAAGCGACCGTGTCGGTGACGACCCGTTGGAAATTTTGAGACTTGCAGGTGTCGCTGCCGCTGCTGCAGGGCCCTCAGGTCCTAGCACGTCGACGACGGCGTCGTCGTCTGGTCCCAACACAGTAACGACTTCCAATCCCGCGACGCGCACCGCTATCCCATCCATCCCCCCTGCCCCCACTGCAGCAACCCCCCCCTCCCCCCTCTCTCCAACTCCCACTCCGCCCTCCCCACCCCCGCCCTCCTCCCCCCTCCCTCCCCTCCCTCCACCCCCTCCCCCCCCCACTCCCACCCCATCGAACTTGCCCCTTTCATCCCACAAGTACGAGCCGCCCCCCGCCCGACGCGAGCTCGACGGCGTGGAAGGCGTGGAAGACGCGTTGAAAAGGCAGGTGCAGGCGCTGCCGCCAGACCAGCGCGTAGCACGAATCGAGCAGTTGAAACAAATGCCCGTGTTCTTCCGTCGACGCGACAGCAATATTGCGATGCATGCCGAGGAGGAGGATGATGCAAAGGCAGAGCTAGAGGCACAGGCGGCCAAGGCAGCGGCGGAGAAGCAGGCGGCGAAGGAAAAGAAGCGCAAGGCCCCGACGAAGAGGAAGGGGAGAACGAAGCGGCGCAGGCGGGGGCCGATGGGGCTGGACGCGAGCGACGAGGAGCTAGATGAGCCGACGCTCGAATCCGACTCAAGCGAGGACGACGAGCACGGGACGCCGACACCGACACCGACACCCACACAAGCCAGCGCGCCCACAGCCGCGCCGATTGAATGCGCGCGGGCAAGGTGCTGCTGCGGCCATAAACACCGGTAACACGGACGCGAGCGGGGTACAAGTGCCTGGCTGGGCGATGGACGCGAAGAAGGCATTAGAAGCCGGAGAAATGGATGAGATGTGGAAGAGGCTGGTGGGGCTGTGGTGGGAAAAGGAGAAGGCACGCGCATTTGCGGGTCCAAGTCGCGGGTACACCGAAGGACGACCCATCCAGGTCTCTGAGTGGGTGCGATACGCGCGGAAGGCGCCGGTGAAGCCTGCAATTGATGATGTCGAGGCGTTCGGGCAGAAATGGTGGGAGTGGTGGGTAATGATGAGCCCGAATTGGCGTGAACGCTCGAGCTTCGCACCGAGAAACCCACCCAAGACTGCTGCAGACGATGGGAGGGGAGGAGTGGGGAGCGGTGGACTACTCTGGGCCGAACGGGATTTTGAATGTGTTGATTTGCCTGCGCTGGTGGAGGGACGCGATGGGGCCGAATGACGATCAAGATTATTGGGTGGAGGCCGTGGAGGACGTGATTTGGTCCGCTGGGAAACGATCAAGTAAGTCTTCGTGCTTTCTGTACAGGAAGACATGAGAACTGACCCAGTCTTACAGTAAGGACATGGCGCTAGCGGCAGCGGAGGAGGCGAGTAAGTAGAAGGTAAAGAGGGTGATTATTGGAGAGTCACCGTCTTACGTGTATATTGATGCTGATGCCCGATGCCGTCGGATCCCGTGCGGCAGGAGGTTTTTTTGGTTACAAAACAAGACGCTTGCACAAGGTATTGGAATTGTGTCTCCTGTCGATGTATGGCCTGTTCCCTCTTTTCATGCTATTTTATCCAAATTTTATTGCTTTTTTATTACTGGGCACGTGCTACATTGGCAGGGCCGATGCCATCGGAGGCCTGCTTTTTCTTTTTTTTCTCCTGGTTTGATGGAAAATCAAAGCCGATGTCGTCGGAGGCCTGCTTTTCCTGCTTTGATGGGAATCAAGGCCATTTTCCTTTTCTTTTTCCAAGTTTGATGGGAGCTGATCTGGATCATGATCCTGGAAAAGGCCGGTGCCGTCGGAATTGACGCGGCCTGCAGAAAATGCCGAAAAATGGCCGAAATCAATCCAATTTAAACTCCGCCGATGTGCCGCAAGGGAAGCCGCATCACTGTACTAGCGCGGTCACGTGCCGAATTGGGAGGGCCAGAATATTTTGCATTACAGTGTTTGGCCACGGCCATATCTTTTTACATTGTTCTGACCATATGGGCTGCATATCCAGGAATTGGTCTTCCACGTTCAGGCGGGCCAGATGGAGGAGCAGCGTGTAACTCCTCTCCGCCCTTTGTTCCGTGGTGAAACACCCGCGCTAAAATATTTGCTACTTAAAGACGTTTACCTGTTGGGTTTACGACCCATGGCCTCCACCCTCACTCACCTTGTCCTCCAGATGGAGTCAGAGCATCAGGTGCTCACCGGGCCTGACCTTCACACATTATTACAAGACACCAGCGCACTGACAAGCTTGTCTATGGACGGCGTGCGGATCGACCATTCTGACCCACATCTGGGTCAGCCTCTCCAACTCAATTTCCTCACCGAATTTCACCTTGTCGCATGCGACGATATTTCCCTGATCCCCATAACCGAGCTTGACATGCCTTCGCTGCGCACGCTTCGGGTCACCGCTTATCCACGTGTAGCATTGTCTCTAATAACGATGGGTGCCAACATCTGCAGCACTGTTACGTCCCTCGTGGCGGGTTTCCGGGTATTTCCCCCCAGTGTTGCTGATCTAGCGACATTTCTCAAAGCCTTCAGTCGCCTGGAAAACCTGGACCTCCGGCCCATGGTCGAAGTCGGGTTGGTTTTGAATGCCGTGTTCACGCACTGCTCGGACTTGTCTCCCGCCTTGCGATGTATTTGGCTGCCGGAAAAGCTAGACGATACGATGATCGCTGGGATCATCGCGAAGGCCAACGCTACGCATTTTGGGGCGGATTTGCACCTTGTGACATTGAAGGGCCACAAGCTGGACGGTAGGATTCCATACGAAAGTTCTATCCGCGAAGGTGGATTGATTTCGCGAGCACTGGGGTATGACACGTTCAATAGCTAAATATGATTAATTTAATCTCATCCTATTCTCTAATTTCGAGGGATGTGAATTGTGAAGCGTTGATAACGTGAGGACAGTAGTGCACCTCAAGTGGCAACCTGATACACACGGGAAATAAATCTGTGATCGAGAAGAGGATATTGCATGGATTGGAAGAATATGCGCTGTCAGTAGCGTTATACGTAACACGAGAATGAGACGAAGAGGTTAGCGAGTGGATCGTTGTAGTAAGTTTGTACATACCGAACGCTGATTACAATTGGAACATTAAAAACTGGCGAAACCGGGCAGCGCGAGCTTCCAGCGGTCCATGATCGAAAATAACGATCCTCCTTCGTTCGGCTTTGCGTTCAATGGTGCAACGCCACTCTTGACGTGCTTGCGCATGTCTTGCATTGTCATTAATTGGCGCACGGCACCAGCTCTGGAAAACTTACCAGTCACTTTGTTCATTGGGAGCCGGCACTTCTCTCCGAGGTCAAATGTTGATTGCGAGGCTTCGCCTTCCGAGCTCACCGCGCTTTTCACCACCGCAAAACGCTTGGTCACTCTCCATTTAATCGGCTTATATTTAACACATGGTCGACCTAACGTCGCCCCAATCCGGCCTGCGTCTATCCCGCTCCTCTACCTCACCCACCTGGATGTGGACACTCACATCGACCTTTTCAGTGACGATTTCGTTGATACTTTTGTACCTAAATTGTAGCGACTTATCGCGTTCACCATGTTCGGGAATATCTGTTGTTGCTGCGCATCAAGTGAGACCTGCAAGCCGCATCAAACATATCATGTGCCTAAGCCCCTCTCTCTACATTCCTTCGTCCATCGGATGTCTCTCAATCCTCCTCTCGTTGCTGTGCCTACAAGGTATTATTGCAAGTCGTCATGCGATTCACGCCAACAGTTTTCAGGACTCCTGCACAATATCTTTGTTATGACTTACTTCACCAAATCGTGTCGGCATTCCTCTGCATCCCCTCCTCTGATCATGGGCTCCTGGACAGGGCCACCTATGTCCAGTTTCTCTATCGGCGCTATGTCGTTGGCGCTATATGCAAAGCCTGGCGACTTGCGTTGCACAATACTGAATCATGGTGGTCCTACATATTGGTCCAGGATCCCATTTGCGCAGACGCGCTCGCCTTCTGGATCGACAACGCTGGCATATCCACCCTCACCATTCGGCTCGGATTTACGGCCCCGTTTGCGGGACTCGAGTCGCTGCTTGATGTGTTGGCCCCAGCCATGCCCCGCTGCATTTCACTGAATATCTGCATTCACCCGTCGTCGCTGCTTCTGCTGCGGACCTTCATTCATACTGTCCCACCTACCTCAACACAATTCCTATCGATCTCACTCTCACTACCGTCCACGATCAGGACGACCGCCGGTTTCTTCCTATTAGAAACGATGTTGCCCCATCTCGCTTTCATACGGCTATTCCAGGCGACCATTCATTGGACCCCCTCGCGCGATTTTGCGAGCTTGACCCACCTCGTCCTCGTCAATTGCGCCACGGAATTTTCGCCCTCCTGGAACGATTTCGGGGTGATTTCCACCAGAGCACCGAATATAACGCATGCGTCGTTCCGACTCATCAGTTGTCGTGAACTGCCTTCTCCCAATAGAGCAAGAATGTTCCCTTCCTGGAGATTTCTCCAGCATCTGGACCTCGAACTGGCCGACGATATCACCATCATCTTGCTGTTGACGCGCATGCATTTTCCGACCTTGCGAGTCTTCCACCTGAAACTGGCGCGCAGTTATGAATTTGACGAATTGCTGGACTGTCATCGCGCACTGTCGACAGTAGAGATCCTGCACATTACGCTGCTCGCTCCGCCGTCCGCGCATTGGGTTGCATCACTGCTTCGTATGATGCCCCGCATCTCGCATATCGAGGTCGTTCGTGGGTATGAACAGATTTTCAATGCTCTGCTGGAGACCGATACTGGCATTTTGCCTTGCCCTGCATTGTCTGATATCTCAATAACTGGTTCCCCCGCGAAGGTCAGGCCTTTCGTCGCAGCGCGCGCTGCTATGTCGGATAGCATCAAGTCGATCGGATTTCGGCGCTGGGATTCAAGCTGGGACGTCGATGTTGACACAGCGTGGTTGTCGCGTCGTGTTTCTTTGGTTAAGCGCGAACGGTATATTGGCCCAGCGTGGATTTGGCGCTTGCACTGAATCGCCTGATGGGTGTGGATTACAATGGCATTGATACCATCATGATTCCCATTGTATCCCCTTCTGTATCCACTCCCTTTCCGGCGTCCTCAAACTTGGCGACATGAGATCTAAATCCCGGGGGGGCTATAAGTTATCCATGGTTAGTACGTAGCGTGCATTCGGTCCTCCCATGACTGAATCTGACGACGATCGCCTATTCGCCGCCTCACCAAACTGCGCCTTCGACCACACAATGTCCTGCTCAACTGCCGCAATCATAATACCACCGGTCGCTGCGCAAGCCACGTACTCCCTGTGGCGAACCCCGCACCCGCACTTGACCCGAATGGGGAACGCGCCGCGAACACGAATACTAGCTTGGACAAGGCACTCTAGACAATATCAAACACGATAGTAGAGGCACAAAAAACACTCACCCAAGAGCATGCGACGCTGGGTCGCAAAGTGGGAAACCCCAAATGATAATGAACCGTCCTCGACAATGATTGTACTGCTGGCGCCTCCGGCGAAAATTGCAAGTATGGCCGACTTTAATTTGCAAAAGGCTGAGGAATTGGGCGGTCGACAAAAGGCCATGGCGCCAGAGGTAGACAGCCCTCTTGCTTCAACCAATCTACGATGCACCATGGTCCTGCAACAGCAATTGACACTATAGCTGACGCTAAGGCCCATGGGCATCCAGGGACAGCAGATTACGGCGAGTCCATCCAAGAAGCCTTTGAACAGCATATCATTATTAAACCGGTCGCTCGGGACGAGGTCTCCTTCTATCCATTGCATATTAAAAAACCGAATCGCAAAAATTGTGTTGGAAAATCAGGCGCGATCTAAATTCTTTCGTTCGGCTACTGCACATTGGGTCATTCAGGCATTTCTGCAAGTCTTCATCGTTGCACTCAATCCATCCGTTTGCCTACTCGGGTCATATTCAACCTCCAGGGCAATATATTCCAACCGACTACCCAAGGCTCCTCAGACTGCTCGTCAACGTCAATCTTGTCCCCAGTGACGCCCACGTTCTCTTGGGTGTTCGTGAGCTCTTGCCCATTCATTTCTCGTTCCAACTCACGGCGATTTTCATTTAGACGGCGCCATACCGTTTGAGTTTGCTGTTGCTATTGCGGGCCTTGCATGTCATGTGCGTTGCAGGGCAGATGGAGGCGAATGTGTACTTTGACTCCTCCAATAAGGGTATCTACTAGCTTACAGTCTACGTACCGCGAGGTCCCGTTGCACCGATCCCACCCAAACCCGCCTTACTTAGCTTATCCCTTAACACAGTGAGTAATCACGCACTTTCTAGTACAAATACGTGCAGCACCGCATCCCTCAACAACCCAGTATGCCTTGGCGCCCTGATTTGCCTCCATCCAGCCATGTTTGTGGTAAAACTTGTGTTTGAAAGCCTGATATACGGTTACGGGATCAATATACCGGGGAAATTAGTCCAAGGACGAAGGATTTGCAACTCGGGCGAAGGCAGATATGCAATATTGCCGTTCATATGAGGATGCGAAGACGAGAATACAACTGCAGTACTGTTGCACTGAGATCAAAATTCGATCAAATCGTCGTGGTTCGAATCGGAGGAGCGCACAAAATTGATCTGACTGTTTCTGTTCATGTACAACGACGTGCCATTCGAGCTGGAGGAAACTTTCGTCCTGGGCTTTGAGTATGTCCAGCTGGTCAATTACTCTCATGTATGTCAAAAGGCCAGACGGACTGTCCAAGGAATTCTTGCATCGAGGTGCAACAGTCTCTTGGTCCATTTCTTCCGCGAGTCCGATATCCCGGGATTTTGGACCGTCTTGAACCGCGGTCGGGGGGGGCTTACTGGCTCCGGGGCTTACTGGGTGACTGATAGAGGGCTACACAACAATGTCTTACGAGACTTGAATGCGGTTGTTGGCGCGGGACACGGAAATCCAGTTCGCCAATTCTTGGCCGCACGAGGCTGGACAGAGCGCGCAGTGACCGGTCGAATTCCCGTCGTCTTACACACGCGCAACGGCATGAGATGCAACTCGCACGATATAGGATCCCCTTACGCCGATCTTCACTGGGTTTTCAGCAAGCCCCACCGACCTGATGTCTCATTGACCGAAACCGGAGACGAGGCCATCTTCCGACATGTAGCGGGTGCCAACCACACGATGGCGACCATGCTGCTGACTTCGAGCGCCATCATCGCACTCCACGGGAGTGAAGTCGGTCGCAAAGTATACACTTGGAGGGCCGGCGTCGATACACTGGCCGCGACTCACTCCGACCGTATCAAACGAGTCGCAGAAATGGGCGGCTGGGACACACAGTACACCGACAAAAAAGCACCTTGTAGAAAAGGATGCCCCGGGTTGCTCAGACGTTTACGGGGAGGACGGGGAGTTGGTCTGATGGCCTGGGGTCCTATACCTTCTCTGATCATCAGCGACACGGAGGCAGACACAGTGTTGGATGGTCTTATCGACACGGTTGGGGTCGATGCATACTTCGGCTTCCAACAAAACAGGTACGCCTTCGGGTGGACGTGGGCGGTGTGCGACAACGAGTACTGCGAGACGTTCCTCTTCCCGAAGGACCTAGCTTCTGCTTTCCCCACCAGGGTCGTCTTGTCGCACAATCCAAAAGAGAACCGTGTCCTGCGTACCAACGCCGCTATTGAGGGAGCGATGCCGGTCAGTGCCTCCATGCGTTCACTTCATCTTCCCGAGTCAGTTGTATCCCCTGTCGAATTACTCTCAAATTCTGGCGCTTTTATGGATGAGAACCAACTTCATTCGCTCTGTATTATCTTGTAACTGCCTAACCCGACATCCAGGATTGACCGCCAACTTGCCTTGGTTTCTCGCCAACGGGCTTCACGGTGCATTACTCTGGAGTGCCTTACTTTGGAGTGCCTTGTCAGCCTCATGCCGCCCTCCCTCGGAATCCTGTTTGACTTTTACTTCAAGACTCGGATTTTTGCTGCCTGGCATAATATGTATGTATCCGATTCACTGGATCCCTTTTTTTGTCCCCAGGGTTTGAACCCGTCCTGTGGACGGCTTCCTCGACTGTATCAGTCCCCGAACTTCGATACCTTCATACCTTTAACGCCATCTGACCGGTCGACCTTGCCGTACCCTTTCCGCGAGGACTACGCTTAAATTATGAATTGTTGTCAAATATCATGGTGTGCTCATACATCTGTTTCATCGCACTGACGCTGACCTCCTACGCTCACCCAGACCTCCCATGGCTTGCATTTCGCGCCCTCAGTGACTACTTTAGATTACTGTCCATGTACTTCCCTTACGTTTTTTGGTACCGTGACGTCTTTCAGTTTTTTTTTGTTTCCTCCCATCCTTACTGACCCTTTCCAGAACCTCAATACGATTCACTTAAACCCTAATCTGCGCCTGCACTGCATCGAATTCTACGCGCCATCGTCATATCTAGCCGAGTTGCGGCACATCCACAACTCACCTTATCCTCCACAGACCTTACAAACATTGGTTTTTCACCCACTTGAATCGAATCCGCGTTGGTTTGAACGAGCTCAGTTTCGTTCCATTTTTTGAATGACCGAGTTTTTTTTTTTTTTTCCATTGACAGTGTTGGTTAGATTTCTCCACGGTCCTCACTTACCAACGGCTTCATGGAGTTGAACGAGTTTTGCTTGGTTAAATAAATTCAGGTACGTCGCCATAGTCATAATACTACGAGGTCTTCGAAGCTTTGTTGCAACGCACTGAGGTCTTCGACCTTCAATGTCTTTGGGGCTTCGTTTTTGAGTCTGATTATTTCTCTTTCCAACGAAACATTGAGCGCTTCGATGGCTTCGATTCACAGCCCGCAACTTGGACCGTTCTTTTTTTTTCTTTTTTTCCTTTGGATGAACCATACCTTCGATGCATCTCAGACTTATTGCGGGTTCTATTAAACTCGAATTGTGTGGTACAGACCTTTCATTTCACCATTAACCCGATTTTCAGGATTACTTTGCCGTGCTTCTTTGCAATTCAGCTCCACTGTAGCGGCACACCGATTCGGAGTGACCTGTCGACTCTATACCGCTATTCACAAGCCTCGGACCGCCGCTCACCGTTTGCTTCAATATTTGCCTTTGTGGGTAAGTATGTTTGCTTGAGTGTTCGTATTCCTCGTTTGAATTCGACTTTTTATTTCCAGAACTTGACATACACTTCGGTTGACTCGGCCGGATTGACCTCCTCAAGCTTCGATAACTCGACCCTTGAGCGCCGTTCGACCGATCGGCCTCAACGTCGGGGATGATGGTCGAATCATCAACAAATTTTCGTGGTATCTAATGCTGCTTCATCACATCGGTACTGGCTTGACGTATCACTGACTTTCATTTGGGCTCATAGAGTCTTTCAATGTACCCAAGCCCCTTCGCACTCATGTCGGTGAGCTCATTTCGTCTGGCGAGCCAATACGCGCGGGTTCCTCGTAGTTTAGCCCCGTAGCGGATCATGTTGTTCGCGACGTGCTGGTCTCCTTGTTCCAGCAATGCCTTCAGTTCGCCTGCTGACAACCGTCCAGCGTCGTGTTGCTGTCGAACAAAAACCTTCGCCTGATTATGGGTGCGCTGCCGTTGGAGGGTGTTGAACGAAAACCATGGGAATCTTCGATGCCGCGCGAAACGACCACCTTCAAAGCGCATCAGGTGGGCCACGTATTCTCCAAAATGCACCTTGTGCGTGCGATTCTGATGGAAATCACCCTCTCCGTCAGGAAAGAGAGTCGGGAACGCCATCGTCATATACCCCGGAGTGCTTTCGTCAACAGGGTTGCCTTCAAGCGGTGGGGCCTGAATCTGCGACTACTGTAAGTCACAACTTCTCTAAGCGGACCGGGACACTTACAATTGTCTGATCGTAGGTCGCCCCTTGAACTACGGCATTGGCCCCAGCGCGTACCTCCACCACCTCCTCACGCGATGCACCCACATCAAGCATCCCGCCGACATAAAGACCACCTTCATCGGGTGCACCTGCAACGGCCGCCTCTGCCGGACCCGCCGGCATTGCATTGGCGGGGTCGCCATCGCCAGCCTGCGCTCCTTCGCGGCACGTCGGGATACGGTGCGCTACAGAGCCGTCCTCGGGCAGCCGCGCAAGTGCATCGGGGTCGGGGGCCTGCAGGTCGGCGTACCTAGGGTCGTGCTCAATCTTGTAGAGCAAAGCTTGTCGTACCCTTTCTCTACGAACTGTGAAATCGACGTGGCCCTCGAGATTCACGCCTTCTCGACGGATGATAACCATATCGACATCTTCTGGCAGGCGGGGAAGGGTTTGTGCGACATTGCAGATGTCTTGCCGGAAATTGATGATATGGTCTTTATAGCAGAGTTGATGCCCGCGCGTCCATCGAACTTGCATCACGGGCTTGACGCGCGCGATGAGCATCTCCTCCATGTCCGTCAGGTTCTTCAGACATTCTGGACGTTGGCTCTCAGGCACTGCGACCGGTAAATATTGTACCTGGCAATTTGGATCAAGAAACTTACTTGGGTTGACATTGTTCCCGTCAGACCAAAGCTTCGTATCGCGCTTGTCGGCATGGCATCGCCCGCACTCCCCAGAGTTCTTGAGCTTGATATGAAAACCCTCCTCTCGACATGTTCCGCAGCAGGCGATCTTGACAGCGTCCAAAGCATCATTGAACTTCTTGATGCATTCAGCTTGAGTAGGCGAGACAGCAGAGTCATCAGGGAGCTCGGGAATGTCGGAACCGTCGCCAAAGATCTGGTCGTATTCGTCGGGAGCAACAAACTGTACGCCTTCGTCGTCCTCGTCCGGTCTGATTCCGTCACCCTGATTCTCGTTTTCGCGTTCTGCCGCCGCCCTTGTTCGTAATTGTCCTGCTCTTGTGTCTCGCTGTTCTCTGAGGCAATTTTGGCAACATGCACGCAAAACCCCATCGACCGTGGTGCAATCGGCGATGGAAACATTATGCCTACCAATTGGGCACCAACGACGGCCTTCCGAAGAAAAAACGGTGAGTCCACACACGATTCAGCGAATGTTGCTACGTACCGTCTTCTTCAGCAGCACGTTGCCTCTCGCCCCTCCTATTTGATTGACACCCGCGACAACGGGCGCACGTTCGGAAAAGGGACGTGGACGTTGACGTGCGTGGTCGCTCAAAGTGCCGGCGTTTGCGTATCTTCCTGCACGCCGTACAGCGTTCCCGTTTCCGACACGACCTGCAGCGATTTGAAGGGCCCTGGGAGCTTGCAAAGCTGGAGTTTGGCCACCATTCGTAGCAGAGGGAGCAGTCCTTCCCTTCCGGTATCGCCAGTCGGAGCCCAGAATGCTGTCCCATGCCGGCGTTGTCCGAATCCACGCGAATAGAGGCGCGAGCATCGTCTTGCGGACCCAGGGTAGCAAAAGCACGTCTATTGGCGTCGGCCTCTTCTCGCGCCATCGAACACAGACGACATTGACCGACAGTGTGATCCCAAGCGTGGACGTTGTTTTGTACGAGCTTCTGACATTGAAAACAGTATCGAGTTTCCTGGGCGAGATGGTTTGGGTGTGAGTTGGGGTGAGGGAACAAGTGGGGGAATGCTTGAGGAAGGCCCAGTGTGCATATTCGACATCGGTCTGCTTCAAAATCCCATTCGAGTGCGGACCGGGGCACAAGAGATTGACAACCACGACACCGCCGGTGTGAGGGACCCGCCGCTGTTGTGTAGCTCATGGTAGCGAGATATTCTAACCCAGAAAAAGCACAGTGGAGGTCGAGGAAAGAGGATAAAACGGAAGTGCAAGAAAGGACGCGTTTGATGGTGCGGTAAGCGTCCCGATCAGTATCCTTTTAAGGAAGGCGATTGATACGTACGTGACCGCGACGAATTCGGCACGACCTGAAGCGCCGGTTTTGGCGCAGCAGAATAGTGCAATTCATGTGTCGATAACCCGAGAATTGTGCAGCTTTGGAGGGTTTTTTTGCCCTCAGGTAGGGACTGTCAGCCACCGTGCTTTCATTTTGTACTTGTTTACTGCCTTTTCTATCCCCCATCCTCGTCACGTGCATTTAGGTAGAGTTGCGAGCGACCTCAAACCCTTCTTAACTTTTCGCCTTCTGGTGGCTTAATCTTCGAGGACTCGTCTGTGGAGATGTAACCTGACCCGAATCCTCAAATCCTTCAACGCCGTCTGACACGCCGAAACTATCCCCAACCTTGTTGAGTCAAGTCCCGTTTCGGTGTGTGGCTTATTATTTCACCGTTACCTTAGCACTAACTCCTCATAGGTCCTCGACGTTTGTGAGTCGAGAAGTATTTTCTAGTTCAAGTTCAACGACTCATGGTGAGCACCTTTTGAATCCTTGGCTGAGTGGCGGTCTACTTACGCCGAATTTAATCAAGGACTAACGTTTGCACGTCAGATCCCGTTCCAATGCTTCGAAAAATGGGAACTCTGCTCGGACCAAGGGGACTATCGTCAATCTGAGCCGGTCTCGCTTCAATGTATATGATCTTACTCTTGCGTTGCGTTGCCCATACTAATCTTTATAGATTCTCGACGTTTGTGCCTTCAACTTCAAGAAAGATTAGGACGGGTTCAAGTTCAACACGCTTCAAGGTCTCGATGTCCGTTCGACGAAGGTAAGTTTCCACTCCATTTATTCATTCATCCACTCGCACTTTATCTTTCCTTCGCGAACATCTATCGATGATGATTTTTTTTTGCGTTGAACATACCGTTGCATCGAAGCCATGTTTGTTAAAGTCACGCTTTATGTTCATGGTGTGCGAGCAGCGAGGTTGAACTCACACACCTATTCCTCTTCTTGCTTTCTTTATCAATGGCTTCGTTGAATGTTTGCTGACCATGTTATTTCGATAGACCAAATTTTCGATGTGAATCAAGGTGAGCTTCAAGTTAATACATCGTATGTTTGCATTAAGGCTTCGCATGGCTCGACACAACGTTGAGCCATCGAGAGATACCTCAACGTTGTACAGACTCCCTTTCTTTTTTTTTTCGTTCAACTTATTTTTGCCTTCGTTCATTGATTGCTGGCCTGGATTTTTGAATAGGTACATCCGCTGGGACTTGCTTCACCCACCGGATTCCACGGTCAGTTCTCTCCGAGCCTTCGTGTTTTGCATTTCATGTACTCACATTCCCTCTCCTCGAACAGTCTCCCGTCCTAAATTGACCAAGGGCTGAAAACTCTACGACACGAGGAGAGTTCAAGCCCAAGTCCAACGTGATCATCAACCCCGCATTCATCTGGATTTCGGTCGAGTTTTCGATGGTTATTCAAGTCCCCGCCAAATTATTTACTTCTGCTCTTCCCTCCTTCATTCTATGTCCCGCGGTTCATTCACTGACTTCGGTATTTACTCGTAACGTTGGATGCTCCCCGCTGAATTTCAGTCCGGCATTTTTCCAAATCCTTGAAACAAATGAATGGAATTCTCGCTGTACGCGTCTCAGCATTTGCTTTCGCACAACAAGTTATTCACCACGTTCTCTTCGCATCTTTTATCGAAATCAGCATTAAATTCGCGCGATGCTTTTCGTCCGCATTCTCCCGCCGTTCCTCGCTCACTCACGACCAACTCATTGCGCAGATTTTTTTAATGAATGAAAAACTGATAAATTCCCGCTGCCGACAAAGTACGTACATGCCAAATTCGGAGTATGTACGTGGGCGCCGCGCTACTTGCAAGCAAGCAGACACACGAGTCGGAGAACAGGGACTTTCCCCACACTGGGAACCAGCCGCCGCTTTCGCGCGCATCCAGCGTGTCTCGCAACGCGCCTGCGTATTCCGCGGGACACGGGATGTGCGCACATTCGGGCCGCGCAGCCGTAGGACTGCGCGCGCACCAGACCGCAAGGGGAGTGCAGAGCGCGGGTGGGGGATAGAGAGCGAATGGGAACGTGCGGGGGTGCGTGGGGCAGAGAGAGAAGGAAGGCGCGCACCTGGGGCGCGAGGCCTGAGTTGGTAGCGCCGAGGATTGCGGGCAGCGGCGGCGCGGAGTCGACGCATCTCACTGCAAACGTGGGTCGCAATCATAAGCACGCGCAGAAGCACAATAAGTGTGCGCTACATACCTCGTTCCCTACGATGCTAACTCGCTGTATCAAATTTAGACGATACAGCGAGGGTGCTGGCGTGGGCGTTGAGGCGACGAGGTTGACGCGGGTTTGAGCGGCGCGAGGGTCGGGCGTGTCACGTTTCTGCGGGGGCGAGTGGGTCAGTACGTGCGCGTACGGGAAGCGCTGGGAGTAGAGGAGGAGGGGAGGGCAGGCAGTGGGACACGGCTCAGGAGTGCACGAACGCGCACGCAGATGCGATAGGGAACGAGTCTGCGCACGCTGCGGCAATGACCCTCTCCGCGGGGACTCGATATTCGGTGCCACATGCATGTGGGGGCTCGACGCGCACCGTCTCCGTTCGCGGGGATGTGCACCGATACACCCGCGCCAAGTGCGGCAGGGGCTGCGCAACGGGTGCCAGGTCTACTGAAGTCGACAGCGTGGGGTGCGCGTGCGGCGCTGTCCACGAGGGCGGATTCGACGAGGGATAGAGTGGGGAGAGGAGGGAGGGAGAGGAGGGGTCATGGAAGGTGATGGGATGCAAAAAAAAAGAAGAAAAAGCGAGCAGAAGAAGGTACATACGTGATCTTCGATTCTCCGTCCCCCAGGAGGGCTGATGTCTACGTACCCACGCAGGTAGTATATGTACACGGCACCACAATGGATGAGTGGGTGAGTAGGAGGATGAGGGGATGTGCGGGTGTACACACCTTCTGCCAGAGACGAACGGTCCCCGTTGGATGTGCCTTGCTCTCTCCGCGTCCTCGTTGTGCGCATTACCAGCCTCGACGGCATCGGCAACTTTGAGGGTAATTCGGTGTCGGTGTCGGTGTCGGTGTCGGTGTACTGTGAGTGAGTGTGTGAGCAAGCAAAGAAGTGAATGCGCGCAAGAGACGACATAAAGGTAAAGAGAAGGGGCAATGCGAGCACGTACATACCTTTGAGCGAGTGTGTACACCAGAGACTAGATAAAGAACAAGTAAGTATGAGGAATAAGTAAGGGAATGAGACCACGCGCACCGTAATACCGGCGGTTGTGCAGGGAGGGGAAGGGGACAAGGGAGGGAAGCAGTCGCCGGCCGTGCTTTGCGCGCAACATGGGGTGCACTTGCTGGTAGCACTAGTCGTTTGGCGGGCAGTGTGTGATGATCAGACTCGAGGCTTGAGCGATAGTTTGAAGATAGGTTGAGGGAGAGAGCGGGTGCTCCGCGGTATCCATTTTCGCCGTTGACGCGGACAACGACGTTGGGATGGGAAGCGCGCTGAGGGAGACGGTATGGAAGCAGGCGAATCATAGGACGAGGATGGCAGTGTGGCGGTAACGGTGGTTGCTGAGGAGATTTGAAGGGGAACCAGAGGTTGGCCAGAGGAGTTGGTCGGTGAGTTTGGCTGCACGGTGCGGGTCAAGAGGCCAACAGATCTTTATCTGCGCACACAGATCAACACACGTGACGAGACCCCCCCCCCCAAATCGGGAAGCCATCAACCAACGCCACTCACCTTCCAAACGCTCTACGCTCTTCAACAACAGCCCATTGAACACATTTTCACTCTCAAATCTTTGTGTATTGGGGTAGTAGTGGACCTACTACACCCTGGTGACCTCCCCACCTTTCCTCTTGGCGCTGCAGCTTGTTCCACCCATCCCACCGACAGCTCTCCTGAGTCCCCCCTCTGTTTAGAGGCCACGAGGGCAAAAGCGAACGGCTGATTGTCTCCAACAGTCCCCAAGTCGAAGCGATAAAGAGAACAACACCCCGACTGAAAGTCTTCGACCGGCCAAAACGATTCGAGTTGGTTCGAATGCTTCGGGGAAGCTTTTTCTTCGAACTACTACAGCTACATATTTATTTTTTGTATTTATTATGTTCACTTATTGAACTATCGGCTCTCACTACTGGATTTACCGAAATGTACTGCGACGCCTTTCGGGGATATGCCCCAAAAAGGGGATGGCACAGCTTTGCCACGCGAGTTGATCTGTGTGCGCAGATAAAGATCTGTTGGCCTCTTGGTGCGGGTTGGTCTTGGCGTGAGAAGTCCCTTTCGGCCGCTTCTCCCGTCCCGCTCGCCCTCATCAAGCCCTCATGCATCAACTTAAATGAACCATCTTGTATACAAGTCCCAACGCTGCTCAGTAAAGTACAGTAAAGAGATGCTTATTCGCATCTGCGTAGAACAGGTGCAGATATGAGTCGTCGACAGGGGTGTGCGGGATGCCGTTGCACAACGTCGAAGTGACACAGCGATGGGCACCGGTTGGGGAGGGCGCATCGGGTGCATTGGAATTGGGAGGAGAAATTTGAGATCAGCAGAAGGGCGGATGGCAAGACATAGAAGAAAGAGTGAATGGAAGTAAAGAAAAAATTGATGGAAAGTGCAAACACACCTAGGATCGAGCGAATTCACGAAGTCCGAGGCACGAAACAATGCGTGTGAAGAGTGGTACCGATATACCACGATCATTTACTTAACCTTAAAGGGATTGTGGTGTGGGGAAGTTGACACCGCGCGAGTCGCGAGCATTGCAACAATAGTTTCAATGTGGGACTTGGAGGTTGAATGGGAGCCGGGGGTGACGGGAAAAGGACTGGGATGAGCTTCGGCCCAAGAACAACCCAGGGAGGGCAAGATTTCAATAAGTATTAATGTTGCGCTGATAAAGATCGGATAAAGATCGGCACCCGGGCTCGACTCCCCGATCACGAAAAGAAGCTTCGTCCTTGTGTCTCCCACGTTGCGTGTCGTCTCCTTGTCCTCCACCTCCACTACTGCAGTCCTCTGTTTCTTTGTGGTCAGTCTGGCTCCTGTGGAAATGTTGCCGGTGGTTGATATGCTTGACTCCCAAGGTTGGTCCGGCATCATGCTTTCAGATGATGATTCTCGATCACTCTACATTTCTGGTGCGGGATTGCTTTTCTTGAGACGTCAAAGGAATTGATCATTTTGCATAGGTGGCCAAGGTGGTTCTGGGGGTCAGGCACACCAGCATGGTGGCTCTGGTGGGGCTGGGGAGGGTCCCACTGTGCATATCACTACGGGACAGTTATTTGTGCATCATCTGCAAGCCGCACTTGCTCCAGAGCAGGCATTGCAGCCTCGCAACATCCAGGCATCTCAAATTGCCAATCATTGTCCTCCTCCATCAAGAATCTTTCAAGGCAGACAGGATATCCTGGACAAAATGCGTGATTTCTTCACTGCTAACCCGGGAACCCAATGCATTTATGTCCTGCATGGACTTGGAGGCGCTGGAAAGACACAGATTGCTCTGAAATTCATAAATGAAGCATCATCTCAGTAAGCTTGATCATCCAATGTGGAACTGTTTGTTGATTCAGTTCTATATTCCAGCTTCTCAGACATCTTTTTTATTGACACCAGCACCATTGCGACAATTGATACAGGCCTCAAGAACATAGCTGTTCTGAAAGATTTTGGAGATTCTCCACAAGATGGCTTACTATGGCTGACCAACAAAGTTGAAGAATGGCTACTTTTCTTTGACAATGCGGATGATCCAAGCATCAATCTGAATGGTTTTATTCCTCAGTGCAATCATGGGAATATCATTATCACCTCTCGAAATCCAGGACTGTGTGTTTATGCTGGATCCCACTCCCTTGTGGCGGACATGAAAGAGGAAGATGCAGTGGCATTATTGCTCAAGAGTGGTTCACAGAAGGCCACAATCCGTACTGAACAAGTTGCAACAGAAATTGTGAAGGTAAGACAATTAGACCTGGGTACTCATTCAATTTATTAACACTTCCTTAGTCACTGCACTATCTACCTCTGGCAATGGTTCAGGCTGGCGCATTTATATCAAAATCTCGAGATCTTGATGGCTACTTGGCTCTCTATACAAAGAACCAAGCACAACTACTCAGTGAAAAGCCTGCTCAGTCTCATGACAGTTATTCGTGGACGGTGTACACAACATGGCAAATAAGTTTTGACCGGCTCACACCACCAGCTGCCATGTTCCTGCAGCATTGTTCATTCCTCCATTATAATGGAATCTCAGAGGAGATCTTCAGCTATGCATCCAAGTACATGTTTCCTTCTGATAGCCTATCCGAAGAAGAACTACAGGAGCCTCTGGAATTCCTCTCACATTTTCTGGGGCCAACTGGTGAATGGGACTCTTTGCAGTTCTTGAATACTACCAATGAGGTCCAAGCCTATTCATTGATTAGCTTTGATGCAGAGAACAAGCTCTTTTCTATCCATCCATTAGTACATGCTTGGAGTCAAGGAACAGTCCACAATCCAAAACGATACATGTCCACCATGGGATCTATACTGGGCATGGCTATTTCAGAACGCCCACAACAGAATATACAATTGGCGAGTCTGCTATTGTGTCCCCATGTCGACTTGGCTGTACAGATGGATGCAGAAGTAGCTTTGGTTTTCAGGTATCACTATGCAACAATATATTGGGAAGGTGGAAAATACAAACAAAATGAGAAGCTACTGGAAGAAGTGCTGGAAAAACAGAAACAGCTTCTGGGTGACAATCACCCAGCCACCCAGCAGACCATGGGTAGCATGGCCAACTCATACTCAGACCTGGGAGAGCATCAAAAGGCCAAAGAACTCAATGTTATTGTGCTGAAGAAACAGAAACAGGTTCTGGGTGACAATCACCCCCAAACCCTGCTTACCATGGGTAATCTGGCTAGCTCATACTCAGACCTGGGAGAGTATC
The DNA here is from genome assembly GCA_029233265.1 of Mycena alexandri. NCBI lineage: Eukaryota > Fungi > Basidiomycota > Agaricomycetes > Agaricales > Mycenaceae > Mycena > Mycena alexandri. Next base: position 38,637 of record JARJCM010000479.1, on the reverse strand, counting down.
ACAAGGCCAAAGAACTCAATGTTATTGTGCTGGAGAAACAGAAACAGGTTCTGGGTGACAATCATCCAGACACCCTGCATACCATGCGTAGTCTGGCCAGCTCATACTCAGACCTGGGAGAGCATCAAAAGGCCGAAGAACTCAAGGGTATTGTGCTGGAGAAACAGAAACAGCTTCTGGGTGACAATCATCCAGACACCCTGCATACCATGAGTAGTCTAGCCAACTCATACTCAGACCTGGGAGAGCATCAAAAGGCCAAAGAACTCAAGGGTATTGTGCTGGAGAAACAGAAACAAGGTCTGGGTGACAATCATCCAGACACCCTGTGTACCATGGGTAATCTGGCCAGCTCATACTCAGACCTGGGAGAGCATCAAAAGGCCAAAGAACTCAATGTTATTGTGCTGGAAAAACGGACACAGCTTCTGGGTGACAATCATCCAGACACCCTGCATACCATGGGTAATCTGGCCAGCTTATACTCACACCTAGGAGAGCATCAACAGGCCGAAGAACTCAAGGGTATTGTGCTGGAGAAACAGAAACAGCTTCTGGGTGACAATCATCCAGACACCCTGCGTACCATGGGTAATCTGGCCAGCTCATACTCACAACTAGGGAGAGCATCAAAAGGCCAACGAACTCAAGGTTATTGTGCTGGAGAAACAGAAACAAGTTCTGGGTGAGAATCATCCAGCCACCCTGGATACCATGGGTAATCTGGCCAGCTCATACTCAGACCTGGGAGAGCATCAAAAGGCCAAAGAACTCAATGTTATTGTGCTGGAGAAACAGAAACAAGTTCTGGGTGAGAATCATCCAGCCACCCTGGATACCATGGGTAATCTGGCCAGCTCATACTCAGACCTGGGAGAGCATCAAAAGGCCAAAGAACTCGAGGTTATTGTGCTGGAGAAACAGAAACAGCTTCTGGGTGACAATCATCCACACACCCTGCATACCATGCGTAATCTGGCCAGCTCATACTCAGACCTGGGAGAGCATCAACAGGCCGAAGAGCTTATGGGTATTGTACTAGAGAAACAGAAGCAGGTTCTGGGCGAGAATCATCCAGACACCCTGCGTACCATGGGCATTGTGCAGAGGAAATTGAGAAACTGTTAGGCAGTAGCAGAAAATGATGTAGTGATGGGTACACCCGTTGAAACAATTATTATTCATTGAAAGTCCCATATGTGCTGATGCGCTCACGGCACGTCTGAGAGCGAGAGCTGACACAACAAACATCAAACTCAACGCTCCGACGACCATGAAACGGGGGTGCGAGTGGGTCACTCCATGTTCAGTACTCGGCTGGTAAGCCGCGCAAGGAAACGAGATGGGAACTGTGGCGGATACGGTGGCGTGGACGTGGACGACGAAGGACAGAATGATGGCGGCGAAGGACGTGACGTAGGCGGTGAGCATCGAGGGCGACGAGGGACCGAAGGACGAAATGCGAAATATGAAAGGTGAGATGTATTGCTGGTGGGCAACAAACTGGAGAGTACAGGAAAGTAGATGGGGTTTTATAGTAATTGGATAGAGGTGGGAAAGTGAGTCAAGAGTCCGACGGAAAATGAGGTAATAGTCCGTAGGAACCACGGAGAGTACATATAAAAGAAAGTCCGTAGACTAATGGAGTTAAACATTCACGGAAAATGTCCGAAAGCAGCCACGGAAGCCGGGCCTCGGGCCGTGTGCGATTCCGTAGGACTTTCCGTAGTTGCGGTATTGCCGTGGTGAACCGTGGGAATTGGTTCCGTATATCCGTGGTGTCAATCGTGTCCGTACGCGCCCAGCGCGAGCTGGTGCGCATCAGTGCCAATGAAATGCTTGTGATGACTAGTTGAGGTGCATACAGAGTGAAATTATGTATTCATTGGATGGAAAAAGTAAGTTTGTGCAGCCACGCACACATGAGAGCCTTTTGTTTGAAGTTCCTCCAATCCACGTCCAGATATAACTGCACTATTTATTTTGAATAGAGACCTTGTGTCCAAGTGGCATGCCGCTTTTGTGCATTGTGCTAAAGCGGTGTGCACCTTTTTTGTCACATTCCGACCCTTCAATGGTATTACACCGTTGTAATGGCCTTTAGAGAGAGAAAAAGCTGCATGCCGCTTTTTCCACAATCAAAAAGCAGCATGCAGCTTGGACACAAAGCTCTCCAGTGACAGATGTGAGTTCACTGGTTTACCTGCCAAGTTTTGCAATGAAACACCGGACACTTGGTCAGCTGTAAATTCTCACGTTTGAGTGAACTGCTATACAGCTGCCCCAAGCAAGATATGCACCTGCCTTATTCCCTCTTTTCACTTACTTCAAAATCCCAGCAAAGTCAACTAATGTTGCCGCGACTCGCGACTCCAAGACTCCGAGTCGACTCGCCAAGTCGGCTTAAGTCGAGTCGAGTCGAGTCACGAATGTGACTTTGTGCGACTCCCAAGTCAAACCAAGTCGACTTGCATCGACTCCGAGTGACTCGGAGTCAACCTCAAAATTCAATCAGGTACCTTTCATCAACTACAGTTCAGAGAAGTTGAGAGAACACTTAGAAATCCCATTGAACGATCATTTCTCTTCAACTCGTTGCGAGGGTTATGAAGAAGCTTCGGTAGCGATCAACATACCTCAAAAATATTTCAGCAGCATTGGGAAGAGGTATAGAATGCTCTGAAATCCACTCCGTGAAGTGAAATGTCCTTAAGTTGACAAAATGCGGTGTTAAAGTCGAAAGATTAAATGTTGATGTCCCATCACTTCTATGGGAAGGCACCGGTAACGGTAAACATAGCTCAGAAATAGTTGAGAGCACTTTAGGGAGCTACAGGACGCCCCACAGCACTTTTTAACTACAATGTACCTTTCTGCAGAGAATATTCAAGAAAACTCCGACTCCATCGACTCGAGTCGACTTGAGTCGACTTCGAGTGACTCTTGGATGGGAAGTCGAGTCAAGTCGAGTCGATCGGCTTTTCAAGTCGACTTGCCGAGTCGTGACTCGACTTTTCGAGTCGCGGCAACATTAAAGTCAACTGTCCCATCAGAGACGAGGAATTTGGCCACCTTAGAGGTTTCCCATCACCAAAAGCGGGAGATCGTGCTGATGGTCGGTGATCCGCACAATCGTGATGGCTCATTGGCAGTGATTGCAGCCACATTGCAAGCATTTCACCTACCATTGCAGACCCTACACCACGGCGGTGGAGTTTCACAAAGGTGTGCAACCTTTATCAGAGGCTTGCATGCCCTTCCGCTGGACTTGGCCAGAACGCGTACTTACAACTTTTCATCATGTTTGTACAAATTAGTGCGCCGTCAATAAATCGACCATTAGATTCAAAGCCATGGACAATCCATACTACCTCAATTGAGCCCTCAACCACCCTCCAACACTCTTTGCCGGAACAATTACTTGGACTTGCGCCCGATATCTAGATTTGTGTGTGCGAAAGCTGAGCGCACCGGGTACTTAGCCACATACATTTCAAAGGCATCACCCCTTTCTTTTGCTTTGCTTGTAGCTTGCTGAGACTAGTTCAGGTCGAGTCGCCGTCGGCGTTATGTTGTCATCACCGTCCGTGCACACATCACTTTCTGACAGATCCTTGATGGAAGTTGGTTGACTTTGATCCCACTTCTTTTCTTTTTGCCACCATCTGCGACTTTACCCCTTGTCGCCGGGCATCCTCAGGCACTTCCTCCGCCGTGCTTTCACCTCAGATGTCTTAGGGTACCCACCGTGAAGAGTCAGGAATCCGGTGTTGACTCTCAAGCCTATTACAAGACGTGTTCCACCCGGCCCTTTCCCGATCCTCTGAGCTTCTCTGCAAGTCGTCGCGCCTCAAGTTAACACACACCGAAGCACCCATCACACCTGTTTCAAACCCACTCCAGGCCCGCACCGTTGTCCTAACTCAAAGCTCAAAACACCTCAAGTCCTCCAGTGCGCCTTCTACGTGCACTCGTAACCGCCGTGATCAGCCTCTGGCCTCTCACCTCAATATTCCAAGTCCTCAAGTAACCTCAATGCCTTTCAGTCTATGTAGGCGACACCACTTTGTTTGCTTCTCCAAACTCAATGCGCAACTATCTGAAATACCGGCAAGCACCTCCAACTGTATGTCACGACAACGCCCAGCCCTCAACCTCTTCTCAACACCTCGCGGTTCAATATGTTCAAGCTAGGTTGTTCAAGATGTTCAACTGGGTGCTCAAGACCTCAATGGGATGTCAGGCCCCTCAAGGCTGCAAGCTTCAAGATGATCAAGTCCACACAGTTCAATGTCCCAAGTGTCAAGACCATCAAGGTCAATACACAATCAACCCGAGCACCCCCAACATTCTGCTCGTACCCTACACCGGCTCACCAATGACCTCAGTGTGCTGACCCCTTGGATACACTCAAGTGTACCCCAAGTGCGCGCCTTGATATCGCTGTATCGTCGCCTGTGCCTGGTGATTCTTGTAGTCCAGCATGTGCACCTACTAGTAATCTATTTTGTTTCACCCTATCATGTCTCGAGCATCATCACTGCGATATTCAAAGCAATTGTGTTGATATCGATACCTGAGAAATGTAGTAGTGGTTTTATATTGCTTTGCAAAGCGCAAAAATGATTGCAGTCCTCGCAAATCTTTCACCTTGCTTGTCAAGGTCTCTCCACCCTCATAATGGCACCACTTTTTGGGTCACCCGAAAAAAAAAGTGGATTAAGGACCCCCGTTGTCGCCACGATCCCCGGAAGGCAATTCTGTGATTGATGGGTTGATGCTGGTTGTGGTTTTGGTCTTCCCTCAAAGTACTTAGAGCTGGCGCTGAAAGTGCCAAGTAGTGAGTAAAATTGTCTGAAATCGAAAAATGTCCCGCACTTGTTCCAGTGGGAGCATACACCGCCCCGGAAGTCGAGACTTATTCACTGTTGACGAAGATGATTGCCAATCGTGATTCTCGCACGCTTCGCTGTAGAATTCTCACGTATTCGCTCAATCTCGCCAAGTCTCGCTGCTTTCCCGCCGTCAACTTCTCACGTTTTCGCTCAATCTCGCGACATTCCGCAATGACTTGCTGGTCAACTGCAGACCTTCTACTTGACTCGGACGCTGTTCTGCTTCGCCCAGATACAGGCCAAATTGATGGCACCTCGATCAGCAACAAATTCTTTTTGCCTTCATCCCCCAAGTTTTCCCTTCGGTCAAAAGACAAAATTATGCCTAGGACCCTGGGGCATGTTGCCTTGAGAATGGATTCTCCCTGCCCCCTCTGTAGGGTGAAAATTCACCGACATAATTAGGTTCCGACAGGCAACATTCTTGAAATAAAAAATTCACTCTCAAGGCAACATCCCCAGAGAGATCCTGAATATTCTTTTCCATGTGGTCTAAGAAATTTGAGGAGGTTTAACTCACCAACGCGTCTGCGGAATCTGGGTCAGTCAAATACTCGGCAACTCGGCATCTTGATGGGACTAAATTGATGACATTGCGGATTGCCCACCACCAGAGTTTCACCGTTGAGGTGTTATGTGGCGTGGCCAATCGTTTTTTGCTCTATAAATTCGATTTGAGAATGCCGAGTTTAACGTTGACTTGACCACACAACCCAATTCAACTGGTAACTCTATTGCGTCTTCACTTCCACTCACCGTTCAACTGACCATCTTACCCTAAGACTTCATCAGTTCGATAACCTCCTTCTCAACGTTATGTATTCGAATCCAGGTGAGCCTTCGTTTGAATTATCTTGCATCCGTCCGTTGAGCTGACTTTGTCTCCAGCTCGTCCTCTGGGATATTGGCCACCTTCTGAGAAAGATCTTAAATGCAATCGAGCCGGTTCAAAGCTTGCCTTGAGATTCAAATTACAGTGTCAGTCTCGTTCACCATCAGTGATTCAATTCCTTTTTACTTACCTGCAATGACCTTAGTACTTCACCCTAATAGGTTAAGCTTCGATTCTAACGGGGATCCAATTTGCGTCGTTACTGACCTTGCGTTCGTTTTGTTCATCCAGACTCTCTCCGTCCATTAACGAGGCAAACCTAAATCGACGGAAAAACCCAACAGTAAGGTGACAAATCAAGTCCTATGTAAGTCAGTTCCTCCCGGTATTTAAGTCCCCACCGCTCTCATTTTGGTAGCTCCACTTCGAATACTTGGTATTGAGGCCACTGCATCCGCATGGCATTACGAGTCCTGTTTTTCTTTGCAGTTTAACTCCAAGTCTCAAGCAACACTAGCAATGCACATAAAGTTATTACGAGGTTAAACATAGTACGAATTCGAACTCTCTGAATCGATGTCCGTGTATCTCTAAATGTTGTCAACAGTACTTTCCGAAGCGACTACGACCCTTGCAGATGGAAAAATCGGGTGTAGGGTTTCACGACCCTGATTTCTTTAGGCCGGCGCTCAACGATTAAGCCTGAATTGGCCAACGCATCAAGGACCCTATCAGCTGTATAATTGATGAGTGGCGGTGTGGAGATGGCTTCCCCGCACGTAGGGCAAGTGAAACTCAAATCCAACGAGCACAAGTTCTGGAAGGCATATTTGAAGCAAGTTAGAGAACAGTGTTGCAAAGATCGTCAGTGCAGGCTCACGAAAACACAACAAGAGCTTACCGAACCATACTATAAGACACTGCTGGCAGAAATAATGCCCACAGGCACTGAGGCTGTCGAAGATCAAGTTTTGTATTAAAAGGTACCGTCTTGCTTACACGTCTGGATTCCGCAGCCCCATAACACAGACTCCACACAAGATGGCGCTATCTAGAACGGCAACAAAGTCACTCTATAAAAAGGAATTAGTGCGGCATCTGACAAACATCACCTGAACTTCTCGCTTACCATTCATTGCTTCAGTATGGACCTCACGCTCACTAAATTACCTATCTGCCCCAACACAAGCTGGGATAGACACAGCAACTCCCCGTTCGCCTTCCGCCACCGAAGACCCTTTCCAGCTGCCTCCACGGAAGACCCGTTCCTAGCTGCCTCCATGAGCCTGACACGGCGGAGAGCATGGCGCAATTTGCTCCTTGTAACGGTGTTTTTGAATTCGAGCCGAGCGAACCGGGATTCGGTAAGCTTCTGAGACTTCTGCCCGGTGCATTTGAGGGCATCGAACTCGACGGATATGCAGGTGAGTTTTACAAGCGCTAGCTCGACTTCCTTCGGCCCTACAGATCTAGGGTGCGAAATCAGGGATAAATTCGAGTCACAGAGCTTTAAGTCGGTGATCGCTGTACACTGAGTCGGCAATGAACACAGCAGGTGGTTGGGTATCCGTGGTCTCGCGCCTCTGCCCCATTTTTAAACTGCTCACCGGCAAGACCACATCATCCACAACCCGCCACGTTTAAAGTGCAGCGCAGAGACTGACGTGTCGCGGCCATACCTCGGGTACCGACAATTGACTCAACTTGGAATGAGTCATCAAATTATGTGACTCACGGAATAAGGTCCACCCGTACGTACGATGGACGGCAGTAGTTTTGGATCTTCCCAGTTATCTCAGTGGTCGCTGACGTTGAGCCGCTAAGGGGCGAAAGAGCGCAATATAGAGAACGCCAATTTGGCAGTCGCGAATCAACACCCGGAGGCGGTGCACTTGGCAGTCTGATGGGTACAAAAGTTCACACACACCTCAAACCCCGTTCTGATTTTCGAACGGCGCTGGAAATTTATTGCATAGAGCGTGCGAACTGTATTCGAACACCTCCAATGCCGTACTTTGATCTATGGTATATCGTTGGTTATTTACTCCCTGAACTTACAAGTCCACAAGCCGAGAAAAAATACAACCATCGTACGCAAAGAATTCGCACGCGCCACTGGTTGGGAAATTCAAGTTTTTCAGTAGAATTTTCAGTGAAAAATGTTGTTTGTTTTTCAGACATTTTTCACTGAAAATAGTGGTGAAAAATTTAAACTTTTTTCACCACTTCCAAACTTTCTTTCAAATTTTTCACCTTAGGCTCAAGAAATGGTGAAAATATTTTAAATTTTTCAGCTACTTTTTCAGTGAAAAATGTCTGAAAAACAAACGACATCTTTCACCAAAAATTCTTCTGAAAAACTTGAATCTTCCAACCAGTGCGCGCTTGGACATTGAAAAAATCTGAGAGACGACTAATTCCTTGCTGAAATGGGACAAAGTGAGAATATCCGAATCGGCCAGAACTTGCGGGGGTCAATTCTCCTGCCCTAAACATAAAATCAAGTAACTGACAATTATATTCACACAGATTTACAAGGTCCGAGCATCGCATGTAGTACAGATGTTAAACCAAATACTCTCACAAGGGCGCGGATTTGGCGCAGACACAGTTGAATCTCATAATAGATCACAATACATACTTATCTCATCATGTCCACATGAGGCTCTTGAAAAATAATATCTGAACCAAATCTGAACCTACAAACTCCCACGAATCCGCAACTTCTCACGTAGCATGACTCTTTGCATCATATGATGCCACAAGAAATGTGATTCAATCGATGCGAGTCACAAATTGAAAGACCAAAAGGCATAAGGACAAAATACGTGGCGGCTCCCCCCAACAAAAACGTAGCGAGTCACTGAGTCGAGCGCTGGAGGGACCCAAAATACCGGAAGTCAAGATGCTGAGATGTTAACGACAGAATCAATCATCAAAAAGCCAAAATTTGCAGGTTGTCGGTACAGGACAGCAGCTGCCTAAAGAACGATTCTAAAAATAAATTTTCAGGACTCGTAACATGTACTTAAGTTTTACTGGATGTAATCTTAAGACTGTTGGGAATGTAATCTTAAAGACGGTTGGAATTGAACTGAAGACTATTTTCATTGATAGAATGAGTAAGTACAAGAATAAGCAACTCATGTCCCGCGCTGAGCTCAAAACTCAAGATTAACGGAACCTGAGTTTGGCTAACAAAACTGTAACGGGACTTGAGTTGGATAACGGGCTTGACTTGGGTAGCGGGACTTGAGTTTGAGACTAAGCTTGAGTTTTGACTGAACTTGTGTTCCATCGAGCATGGACTTGGGTTCCGTTAAGGCGACTTTAGTTCCGTGCAGTGTATGCAAAGCGACAGTCTTGTGCCTGCATCTGGACCCACCCGCGGCCTTGACAGGGGACCTTTCAGTTTAATTTCAGCTGGAATTCGAGCTTCATTAGTATCATGGGTCAACAACAAAATGACCTGTGCCACCTGGGTATGCGGGAAACTTTCAACGCTCGGACTCGGAGATAACAAACCAGCGGCCAGAGGGACCCAGATCAAACAGTGTCGGTAAGCATTTAGGCCAAACGAGACGCCGTGGGCGACGAGGGCAAATCCGGTGGCATGAGCAGGTGGTGGTGTAAAGCCAAATCCGGTGAATAACGCGCGCAAGTCGAACAATAGAACAATGGCAAGTGATGCCATCAATGTCTTGGTTCAAAACGCCGACGATCTCGTGATGATCACGCTTTCCTTCAACAACCATGTCCTCGTCCCCTGGCCCCTCTCGCCCTCTCCTCCTTCCTCCTTCCCACTTCCCAGCTCACAACATTTCTTGCAGGATGTGTCTCCATTTGTGTCGTCCAAGATGACGCCAAGCTGCCCGGACTTCCTCGGACGATGACCTCGGTGGCAACTTCCTTTAGTGGCGCCGCAACTAATTATTGCGGAGTGTGGATGAACAAATGTATGGTTTTCCTTCATCTGAGTATGCACTATGAAACTTACAACGCTTCAACTACAGAACCCGACTGGGGTGGGATCTCGAATCAACGGAGAATTTGGACCTCCTGCGCCGGAACTGAAGTCCACACTGAGAACTTGAGTCTTCACAACAACTCAAATCTTCCTGGACCTAAGTGGATCGTCAACGCTTGGGTTCTGGGCGCAGCTTTACACTAGAAAATCATAATTTTTTTGACTTCTCAAGTGCAGGCTGCATCTTAAGTTTGCGGGTGTGTTCATCTTGAGTTTATTTGGCGGAACTTGAGTTGCTGGTAAGACTTGGGTCTTGAATGCCGGACTGCCGGAACGGTGGGACAAATGAACTTAAGTTCCTCTGAAATTAAGTGGTATTTACCGCCCGGAACTTAAGATCACCTCGGTGAGTTTCATACTGCGATGCGCAGCACTGGCCCCCAAAAACTAGTGTACTGACACAATATAATTCCACTCCCAAGTGGTCCGAAACGGCTCCAGGTAAGATTCAACAAAATCATGCAGGTCCACTTGGAGGGTTGAAAAAAACTTTTCGACCCAGCATCCGATTTTCGAATGCCGATGTCCCCTTGAGTAAGTTAGTTTCCTTACCGGCCTGGATGGGTGCTTGAAAGGTTCGTTCAGTGGTTAATAGGTATGTGGTACCTCGTACTATCCTTCTCTCAATTAATTCATCAAGTAGGATTGAACCTCAGGTATCTTGGGGATGGGTTCAACCTCGAGTTTACCCTGGTGCTTGTTGCTTTCATCTTTGATGAGGTGTTGTACATATGTTGTGGCTAATTGTTATTGGTTTGTAGATCTGATTCTGAGGTGGTCAAGTTGACCGGGTCCAATATTGTCTTGGGGCTCAGAGTTTGTGTCCGAGCCTCGGACACAATGCAACTCAACTTGGTGCAGCGTAAGTACGGTTCGATTTTGGCTCGATTGAATTTCATTGATTCATAGGGTCGTTCTTTTAGTACTTGGCTTCAACCTCAACGCTGCTCAAATCATATAACTATCCAAACTTTTAATGAGTCTGTTCGTGTGATGCATCGTTGAACTGACCTCAGCTATCCAGCCGATCTATCCAACTCAATTTTGAATTGCAACCAACGGAACTCGGATTCAAGTACCCATATAATCCTGATGATTTCTGCCTCGAAGTTCGTTTACATACTTTGATATCGACTTGAGTTTCAGATTCAAGTTCAATCGAACACCAACTCAGCTTCAACCTGCCTTGCAATGGCTTGGGTCACAATTGTGAGCTCTCCATTCGTTCAATTTCGTTCCCTCCATCGCTCTCAGTACTGGGTTTCCGCGCTGCAACTCAGCCCAACCTATCCGTCCCGAGGTAAGCACAGCTCTCATTTCAATCTCCGTCGCATTACTCACCTTGCTTTAAATTTCGTTTCGTTCACCCAGACTAGACTGATATTCGTTCGACTCGAGGATCCACAAAATTCGCAGCGCCGCGTTCGGACTGCCCAGGTAAACTTTGGTCTTCATTCAACTCGATTTAAATTTTGTTTCATCCTTACTCACCTTGCTCTCGTCGCAGCCAAATGTCGACTCCCCGCCTCAAACCCATAAAACAACCCGCACAAGGTAAGCTCTCCCCGAATGAATTCCAATTACTATAAAGTACTTACCACTCGAATTTTTTATAGTCAGTCTGCGCCGCACGAACGCATCCTCGGCGGCGGCGTCGCTGGATGAAGTCAAAATTAAATCGAGGTACGGATCTGCTCGTACCTAGAATTCAAGCTGACCGAATTTTTCACAGCTTACATCATTTGGATCGCATTCCCCCGCCTTCCAGTTTTTTGCCCCTTCCAATCATCAATACATCAGGTCCTCAAACAATCCAGACGTTGGTAACCTTTGATTCACGCAGCGATTGCGATTCGACTCCGCGCGCAATCTTTGCATACTACATAATCAGATCACACAGGTAATTTTTCTGGGGAACGTGCATTTATTCAAAGCTATGTACGGACACTACGGATTCGGGAGAGACGCCGCGGGGTGTGGATTTTCGGCACCACACGCTGCACGCGTGCGCAGACGCCGCCGCATACTCGGCCCGCGCAATTCCTGCTGGCCGTGGCCATCGACGCAGACGGCGCGCATTCCGCAGCGAGATACCCGCGAGTCTGTGCGGCTGTGCGAGGGAGGGATGGGGCGTGGTGGAGAAGGGGAGGTGCGGTGCGTGTGGGGAGAGAGGGAGAGCGAGCGTGCGATGCCGAGCAGCGCAGGGCAGGTACGAGTCCACATCTCCCGTACGTGAGCAGGACTTGCGGTGCGGTGCACGGGGACTCGACGCGCATGCGTAGCTGCGTCCCCGCCGAGTGCGAGTTTGCGCAGACGGCAATTGGTGCCGACAGTGCGCGCGCGGGTGCGGCGTGTGTACGTATACGAAGGCGGGGGACGACGAGGGATGGATCTGGTGGGGTGGGTGAGGGTGGGGACGAGGGATAGGGGGACAATACGTAGATGGATGGCTTGCAGCGCGCCGCGGGGACTCGGCGCGCACACAAGTGCATCCCCGCGGAGTACGGGCAAACGGAATCTAGTGCCGTCTGCACTCCACTCCACGGCGCAGGTGTGCGGCGGTGGTGTACGCGAGGGCGGGGACGACGAGAGAAAGGAAGGAGAGGGGACGGGGTGAAGGCGGGCTCGAGGAGGGAGGGAGACGGGGACGGGATGCAAAATAAAAGAGAAGAGAGGGAGGTAAGTACGCACCTTCATCTCCTTCTTGGACGCCGCCGCTCACGTTCCCCGAATCGGTGTGTGAGTGAGTGAGTGAATGAGTAGGGGGTGACGCGGAGGGGTGGTACGACGCACCTCGTGCCCGTGCTCTCTTTTCATGATGCTAACGACCCCCTGAATATTCTAGACTTGATGCAGCGAAGGTGGCGGCGTGGGCGATGAGGCGATGAGGTCGAACGCGGGTCCGAGCGGGGCGTGACTGTGCACCGCGCCTTGTGTTGGTCCTGCGCGGGCGAGTGGGTCAGTACGTGCGCGTAGGGGGGAAGTGCTGGGAGGAGAAGGAGAGGGTAGTGGGGCACGACAACGAGCCCGACGCGCGCGCGCAGATGGGATGCCGAGGCCGCGCACGCTGCGGCAACGACCCTCCCGCGCGGGAACGAGTCCGCGCACGCGGCGGCAACGACCATTCCTGCATGCGGGGACTCGACGCGCACCGTCTCCGTTCGCGGAGAATCGACGCGCAGCACGGGTATGAGTGCGGTTGAGGAAGCGCAGACGGGATTTGGAAGCGACAGCGCGGGCGTGGGCGCAGGTGCGGCGGTGGTGAGGAGGGTGGGGAGGATGTGCAGGAGGTCGGCGACAACGAAGGATAGGGTGGGGATATGAAGGAGGGAAAGGTCGTGGAAGGCGATGTGATGCCAAAAAGAAAGGTACCTACATACGCGGTCTCCACCCATCCAGCAGGGCTGACGTTCCCCATCCGCGCAGGCAGCGCTTTTAGACGCCGCCGCGGTGAATGAGGTGGGTAAGTAGAGAGGTGGCGGTATGCGGGTGTACACACCTAGTTCCCGAGACGAACGGTCCCCGCCGCGTGTGGATTGCTCTATCCGGCTCTCGTCATGCTCGTTCCCAGCCTCGGCGGCTTGCGTAGCGTCGGCGTGCTGTAAGTGAGTGTGAGAGTAAGTAAAGAAAGAGCAATGCAAGCAGGACATACCTTTGAATGCGCGCAAGAGACTGCACAAAGAGCGAGTATGAAGAAGAGATCAAGTAAGAGAATCAGAGACGTACCGTACGGGGAGTCGCCGCGCGCAGCATCAAGCAGGAGGTTGTGCCGCGGGGGAAGGGTGAAAAGGTGGGCTGAGTCCGAGTGGAATCTGTATTTGTTGGCAGTATTTGTCATTTGCTCGAGGCTTGACTAGCTCGAGTATACGTTGAGGGAGAGAATGCAGGTGCTCCGCGGTATCCGTTGTCGCCGTTGACGCGGACGTTGGCGCTGAGATAGGAACGGCGCTGAGGGAGACGGCGCGGGAGCAGGCGAGGACGAGGACAAGGATGGCGGTAACGGCGGTTGCAAAGGTGGAAGAGAACGGGCACGAAGAGGAGGAGGGACGAAGAAGAGCGGCGTTGGTCTTGGCGTGAGAAGTCATCGGCCCGTTCGGCCGCTCGTTCCGTTTGGCTTTGAGTCACCATGACACCCTCAACCGCCAGATAGACTTGCCGGCTGAACTATCTGAATACAAGTCTCAGCAGAGCTCAGCAGATGCCTCTGAATGCTTTCTCTTTCCTTGACTTTTGCTGTTCTCTGATGCCATCAGACTTTTGACAAATAACTTTTTTCCTTGTACAAGGTCAAAAAAAGGTCCCAAGCACCACCAAAATCGCCACAAGGTCGCAAGACCGCAAAGCTAATCCAATTCTTCACAAGGTCGGTGGTTCGACCACTCGAAATGGCACAAAATAACATATATTTTTTTGTTCTAGAGCATGACAGTAGGTGCACATGGTCACCGCTGCCCCTCGAGTGTATTTGTGGGGTCTTCCCCGCCTTCAATGTTGCTTTCTACCAGGGTGATTTTCGGCCCACAAGCTCAAAAGGGCAAAAAGATCACAAGATTTTTGTCAAAAGGCTGATGGCTTGGACAGTCCCCACAACACGCTGTGACCTCTCTGTGCCGAACCCTGCCCCCAAATCTGTTCTTTCGCAAGTCCGCAGTGAGTTCATTTATTATTTATTGTACAAGTCAATATTCAAATTTTTCAATCTGTAGACTACTACAGCATCCCGTAGCTCTTGTGGACCGTTCAAATTAACCACTGCGCAATTTTGGCTTTCACTGGGGCCAAATAATGTACGCACTGGCAATCCACCGTTCCATTGGTTAGGTTGCTCATTATTTTTCGCAGATCACTGTGCAATTAATTTTACCTCAATTTTTCGGTTGCTTGGCGCTTCAATGGCCTTAAACTGCGTTTCAACGACTTGAAAAATCCACTTCAACGGCTTCAGCGGCGACTGCATCTTACCTCCTCAAATTCGATCTCAACTGGACTCAACAATGATCCAAACTCTTCCAATGACTCTCAGAGCTATTGTAGATTTTATTAAACTCGAATTGGGTGGTACAGACCGTTCATTTTACCATTATCCCCTAACTAACTCGGTTTTTAGGATTAATCTGCCGTGCTTCTTTGCAATTCGGCTCCACGGCACACCGATTCGGAGTGACCTGTCGAAACCATGCCGCCATTCACAAGCCTCGGACCGTCGCTCACCGTTTGCTTCAATATTTGCGTTGTAAGTTTACTTGAGTGTTCGCATTCCTCGCTTGAATTGAATTTATTATTTCCAGAATTTGAACCACACTTCCTGTACATCGTTTACTCGGCCGGATCGACCTCCTTAAGCTTTGATAACCCTTGAACGGCGTCCGACCCTCGACGTCGAGGAATGGTCAAATTATCGACAAAATTTCACGGCATAGACTTTTAATCCTGCTTCATCGCATCGTAACTGACCTCTTGCGCCCATCCCGGACCTTGTTTAAACGCTCCCTCGCTTGAATTTAGGTGGGGGACTATCGTCAAATTGGTACTATCCAGGTTTGCTTTGAATTCTGTTCGATTCTTTTTGACGTAGTGACCTTCATTTGGGCTCATAGAATCTTTCAATGTACCCCAGCCCCTTCGCACACAACCTCAACCCACTGGTTGAAAGATTCAAGTTTTTCAGGAAATTTTTTGGTGAAAAATGTTGTTTGTTTTTCAGACATTTTTCACTGAAAAAGTAGCTGAAAAACTTGAAATATTTTCACCATTTCTTGAGCCTAAGGTGAAAAATTTGAAAGAAAGTTTGAAAGTGGTGAAAAAAGTTTAGATTTCTCACCACTATTTTCAGTGAAAAATGTCTGAAAAACAAACAACATTTTTCACCAAAAATTCTACTGAGAAACTCGAATTTCCCAACCAGTGAACCTTGCATCTTTCAAACGGCTCAAGCATACTTCGCCTCAAAACCCTTCTTAATTTTTCGCCTTCTCAGTCTGGTGGCTTAATTTATTGAGAACTCGACTGCGGAAGTGTAACCTGACCTCAATCCTCTTCAAATCCTTGAACGCCGTCTGACTCCCCGAAATTATCCCCAATCTTATCAATTCAAGTCCTGAGGTGTGTGGCTTATTCTTTCGCTCTTACCTTGGCATTGACTCCCCATAAGTCCTCGACGTATGTACCTTCCAGTCGACGAAGTGTTGTTGAGTTCAATGTCATGATTTCCACTTTTTCCCTATCCCCATCCTAAACTCCCCGGGTTATTCGCCTAACACCCGCCCCGGATTATTCAACTTCACACCGGGTTATTCAACTACGATCGGAATAACCCGAATGCCGAGATCAATGCCGACCCCGGATCAGGAATCCCATCAGGTGCCGCATTGATCCTTTTATTTCAACTTCCCTTCGATTGCTTTCTCAACGATCACCCCTTTCTGCCTGGTGCACGCTGCAATGTCGACCGTCACTGGCAACGCCTCTGACACATTTCATATATATTCTAATTACTTCGCTACCAGTTACTAGGTATTTTACTATAAAAATTCTACCTACAGCTCTGTATTCTTTACACTATTCTAGTCTATTCTCCAGAGCTTAATCGGATTGCCTCAAACCTATCTCTTTCTGTATCGCCAGTCGCCTACGTCGCAGTAACCCTGCTAGTTAAGGCTCTGTGCTGACAAAAGAATAGTGTCTCCTCTACCGACGACTCGACTGGACGATACGATGAGCGACCCCACTGAATTTACTATGCCTCAGCCGGAGGTATTCGAGAGCGAGACTGTCGACAGCCGCACCGGGTTGCTCTATCGCCAAGCTCACCAGAGCCACGCCGAGATCAGA
The DNA here is from genome assembly GCA_029233265.1 of Mycena alexandri. Lineage (NCBI taxonomy): Eukaryota > Fungi > Basidiomycota > Agaricomycetes > Agaricales > Mycenaceae > Mycena > Mycena alexandri. The sequence goes on along the minus strand of JARJCM010000479.1, from coordinate 22,052 downwards.
GAACTCCACGGTCAGATTGCCACCGTTCAGGATTTGCTCACCTCGGCCCACGGCAAGCTGGACGCACTTAACCACGAACGAACCGCGCAGAATGCTCTGCTAGCGGAAGCCATGGCGGCTTTGACCTCGGCTCATACCGTCATCGGACAAGGGACTCTCCACGCCACGGGTGGGGAGGTCAAACTCAACACGAAGCAACCCCGGGTTGCTGCGCCTCGCATGTTCGGAGGAGACTCCAAGCAGGTCGACCAGTTTCTGGCCGACTGTTGGCTGAACTTCCATGGCAACACCGCCTACAGCCAGGATAGCAGCAAGATTACCTTTGCCCTGTCCTATATGAAGGACGGATCTGCCTCTCAGTGGGCCAACAACGTTGTGTTGGCCATGCAGACCAAGGATGCGACCGGTTCGTACTCCACCTGGGAGACATTCCGCCTTGCAGTCATCGAAGCCTTCAAAGGAGGAGCACAAGTCGAAATTGCCCAGGCCAAGATGGAGCGCCTGCGCCAGAAGAAGAGCACGGCTACGGAATATTTCACTGTGTTGGACGCCCTCAACAAGACCGCGGCGCATGATGAGGTCACCCTCATCCGCCTACTCAAACGGGGAGTCGACGAGAAAGTAATCCGAGCCGTCTACGGACAAGGAACCCTGCCCGCCACTTATGCAGAGTGGAAGGCCCAAGTCATCAAGATGGACGGAGTGCACCGCGCGTTCTTAGTCATGGACGGAAGCCTGAGAGATGGCAACACTCAAGTGACTACCCCGAGGATGCACACCGCACAGAGTTCCGGAGTAAACCACCATGGGAGTCAACCGGGTTATTCCCGCAAATTGGAGTGGAAGGGTCCATCGAATGACCCGGTAACCCATTTTGGGAATAACCCGGTTACTTTGAATACGGGCGGTTCAACCGCAAACTCTACCACCACCGGCAGCGGGGCCGCTCCCATGGATATCGACCGAACGGTCAGCAAAGGCAACGCCAACACCTCCCGCCCCACTTGTTACAACTGTGGACAGGAAGGGCACTTGGCTCGAAACTGCCTGCGCCATCTGGTCAAGGACCCCCAGTTCCGTGTGATATATTCGGACCTCTTGAAAGAAGAACAGGCAGCGGAGGATTTTCCCGAAGGTCACGAGTAAAGTTTGCGAACTCGTGACCTGACCCTATACCTGACTCACCTGTACCGGTTACATCCCAGAATCGATTTGAACTTCTATCTATTCCGGATACCGATGAGACGGCAAATGCAAGCGAAACCGAGGAAGACGTGAAATGGAGTCGAGAGGCCATTCCCTCTCGTAGCTCCAGAAGACGAAAGTCGAAACGCGAGCGGACGGAGAAAGCGGAATGGCACAGACTCCCCTGGAAGTGTAGAACGAACATTGGCTCGAGCCATGGCCCGACCCTTCGAAGGAAAAGCAGTCATAACCCGGTGGGCCCACCCACATCGACGAGGGGAAGTGACAGATGAATTGGTCGACCGGGTTACTCACGCCTACCGACCCGACGCCCTGGACGCGCTGGACAGTCTGAGAGAACCCCCAGCTTTTATACGGGCCATGGACGGCAATTCAATGATGATCCCGGTCACCATCCAAGAGCTAAATAATCTTCGAGGATGCTCAGTCACCGGGTTGGTGGACAGCGGCGCCACAGGAGGATTCATCAACGAAAGACTAGTGGAGGAAAGGGGATTCGAGCGAGAACCCCTGCCTCTGCCAGTACCGGTTTATAACGCCGATGGAACACCCAATCGGGGAGGAGAGATTACCCATGTCGTGCGCATGCGTCTACAAGTACAGGACCACACCGAAGTCTGTGCCCTCGCGGTCACCGACACTGGCAAAAGCGACGTTATCATCGGATTCAACTGGCTCCGGAAACACAACCCGGAGATCGATTGGGAGAAGGGGGAGCTAAAATTCACGCGATGCCCCGCCAGTTGTAAACGCGAACGCCTACAAGACGTCTGGGCGGAAGAAGATCAAGAAGATATACAGGAAGGGGACCGGATTTTTATAACCCGGATATATCCCGACACCGCGCTGCCGCGAAGGAATGCGGCCCAACTCCGAGCCATGGGCAGCGTAGCCACGAAGCTAGCGGCGGCAGCCAACGAAGCGAAAGGCGAGCAGCGAATAGAAGACAACGTACCGGAACATTATTTGCGAGACTATCGCAGTGTGTTCGAGAAAGACCAGTTCGATAAACTCCCGGCACGGAAGAAATGGGACCATGCGATCGAACTTAAACCCGGGGCAGAACCCGTGAAGGGGCGGAATATTCCGCTCAATCCGACGGAACAACGCGAATTGGATGCGTTCATCAAAGAACATTTGGAAACCGGGAGAATTCGACCCTCCAAGTCGCCTTGGGCTTCGCCGTTCTTCTTCGTCAAGAAAAAAGATGGGAAACTACGACCAGTGCAAGATTATCGGAAATTGAACGAACTTACCATAAAGAATCGGTACCCCATTCCGTTGATCTCTGAGATCATGCACATGCTCCGTAAGGCAACTTGGTTCACTAAATTGGACGTTCGATGGGGATACAACAATATTCGCATCAAAGAGGGAGACGAGGAGAAGGCCGCCTTCATGACGAACCGCGGCTTGTGGGAACCTCTGGTTATGTTCTTCGGGCTCACGAATTCGCCAGCCACATTCCAGTCGATGATGAACGAGATCTTCGAACGACAGATCGCAGAAGGCCGGGTTATCATATACCTCGACGACATTCTCATCTACTCCGATAACCTGGAAGACCATCGGACGACGGTGCTAGAAGTGCTTCAAGTGCTCAAGGAAAATGACTTGTTTCTCAAGCACGAGAAATGCGAGTTCGAGAAACGAGAAGTCGAATACCTCGGAGTGATTATCGGGGACGGCAAAATTCGAATGGACCCTGTGAAGGTGGCCGGAGTCCGGGAATGGGCTACTCCGAAAACGGTGAAAGACGTTCAGAGTTTCCTCGGATTCCTGAATTTCTACCGGCGGTTTATCCAGGGGTTCGGGGATCTGGCCAAACCATTAACCCGGTTAACCCGAAAAAACCTGCGGTGGCGTTGGGGACAAGAAGAACACGGAGCGTTCCGGCGGCTTATTGACGCTGTAACCTTTGAACCGGTCCTCCACTTCCCCACAGACGACGGAGAATGGCGCGTGGAGGCAGACTCCTCCGACTTCGCGACAGGGGCCTGTTTAACTCAATGCCAGAACGGAGTCTGGGTGCCCATCGCATTTCTGTCCAAAGGACTCAACGATACGGAAAGGAACTACGATATACACGATAAAGAGATGCTCGCCGTGATGCGTGCGCTATACGAGTGGCGTCATTTCCTACAAGGCAGCGACAAAAAATTCGAAATCTGGACGGACCACAAGAATCTGGAATATTTCACCACGACCAAGAAGCTGAACCGTCGACAGGCGCGCTGGTCGTTGGAACTTAGCGAATACGACTTTACTCTGGTTCATAAACCAGGGAAGCAACACACGAAGACCGACGCGCTGTCCCGTCGCGGGGGACATGAACGCGGCGAGTTGGATAATTCCAACATCGTGTTGTTACCGAACAAACTATTTTCTGATAACCCGGAGTCTCCAGTCAGTGGGGCGGAGTTCTTGCGCGCCATGCCCGCGGTGCTCGACGACACACCCGGGGATAGATTTATGGCCGACATAAAAACTTTGAAGGACAAATGGGAGGACACGGCAAAGGAAGGACTAAAGAAGTCGGGTAGTGGTTGGGTCGAAAACCCGGACGGGTTTCTCACCAAGGACGGACTGGTCTACGTGCCGGAGAATGAAACGCTCCGTCATCAGATTCTTCGAGCGCACCACGACGACTTCCTGGCAGGACATCCCGGGCAATACCGAACGACGGAACTCATCACCCGCAACTACTACTGGCCCACCGTGCTCCGAGACACGAAAAAATACGTGGCGGCATGCCCGACTTGCCAACGAACGAAAGTTTTCCCAGTGAAGCCGAGAGGAGCGTTACACCCAAACGCGGTACCCGAGAAACCTTGGCAAAACATCTCCATCGACCTCATCGTCAAATTACCGGAGAGCAACGGCTTCGACTCCATTGCGGTGATTGTAGACCGCCGAACGAAGGCAATCCGGGTTCTGCCCTGCACAGAACACATCAGCGGGGAAGGCATTGCACGACTATACCGCGACCACGTATGGAAGGACTACAGATTGCCGGAAATTGTTATCAGCGACCGGGGCCAGATATTCGTCGGTCACTTTATGCGGGATCTCCTGAAACTCTTAGGCATTAAATCGAACGCCTCGACGGCTTATCACCCGCAGACGGATGGACAGACGGAACGCGTCAATCAGGAGGTCGAACAATACCTTAGGGTGTTCACAAACTTCTTGCAAGACGACTGGGCGGACTGGCTATCGCTGGCGGAATTCAGCTACAACGACAAGGTTCACACAACAACGGGCGTTAGCCCGTTCTTCGCCATGCTTGGTTTTCATCCGCGGAAAGGGACCGAGCCTAGGCTCGAGGTACCCACGGAAGCGGTGGACGACTTCGCAAGGCGAATGCACTTAGTGCGAGAGGAAGCGGCCGCCTCAATGAGGGCGGCCCAAGAAACGATGAAACACTTCTACGACCGGAAGCGGGGGGAGGATCCCGGATATAACCCGGGAGACGAGGTTTACTTGTCAGGAAAAAACCTCGTAACTCATAGACCGATGAAAAAACTGGACGACAAACGCCATGGACCCTTCAAAGTGGTTCGAAAGGTCGGCGCGTTATCCTACGAGTTGAAACTTCCAGACACATGGAAAGTCCACCCTGTGTTTAACACAGTATTCCTGCGTCCGTGGAAACCCCCGGTGGCCGAGCACCAGAAAACGGTACCACCCCCGCCCCCAGACGTACGGGACGGGGTAGACGTGTACGAAGTGGGGGAAATCCTGCGAATCAAGAAGGCAAAAAACTCCTTGCGGTATTATATACGCTGGGAGGGATATCCGAAAGAGGAATATACCTGGGAACCCCGACGGCATCTGACCGGAGCGGAAGAGGCGCTCAACGAATTCTACAAGAAGAACCCGGGAGCACCAAGAGAAATTCCGAACGGGAGAGGCGGCTGGAAAATTTACAACCCTCCTAGGGCTTAAACCACCATGCTTCAGAGACGAAGCATCCTTAAGGGGGGGGGTAATGTCATGATTTCCACTTTTTCCCTATCCCCATCCTAAACTCCCCGGGTTATTCGCCTAACACCCGCCCCGGATTATTCAACTTCACACCGGGTTATTCAACTACGATCGGAATAACCCGAATGCCGAGATCAATGCCGACCCCGGATCAGGAATCCCATCAGGTGCCGCATTGATCCTTTTATTTCAACTTCCCTTCGATTGCTTTCTCAACGATCACCCCTTTCTGCCTGGTGCACGCTGCAATGTCGACCGTCACTGGCAACGCCTCTGACACATTTCATATATATTCTAATTACTTCGCTACCAGTTACTAGGTATTTTACTATAAAAACCCTACCTACAGCTCTGTATTCTTTACACTATTCTAGTCTATTCTCCAGAGCTTAATCGGATTGCCTCAAACCTATCTCTTTCTGTATCGCCAGTCGCCTACGTCGCAGTAACCCTGCTAGTTAAGGCTCTGTGCTGACATTCAAGTTCAACGTTCAATATTCAAATAGCTTAAGTTAACATCCGACTTTGGTTCAAATTGGTGAGCACCATTTAAATCCCTCGCTGAGTGACGGTGTACTGACATCCAATGGAATCCAGGACTCAACTTTATCTATCCAACTCAAAGTCTTGAACACCGTTTGACCGCCAAATTATTGTCGATCCTGGTCCGATTCAACTCTTGCATCCTGACCCAAGTCTTAACTCTTCACAGATCCTCGACCTTGGTAGCCTCGACTTTGAGAGCGATTGTCGGGCTCAAGTTCAATATTCAGTATGCCTCAAAGTTTGGATGACCGGTAAGCTCCAAGCTCATTTGCACTTGGTTCTTGTGTACTAAGGTAGCGGACAGGCATTTACGGTTACCCCACGTGCCGTGACCGTAACGCTCCTTTTTGGGACGTGCGGTGTTCAACTGCGTTTCTTCACAACTTTTCATAGCTTTTCCACAAATCGGCCTCAGTAGAGTTGTGTGTATGTATCTTAGGCACAACTGTGAATTTTATTGGGAGTTTTGGTGCAAAACTGAAGGACTAGTTCCACTTTCTTCTACAAGATGGTACTTTCTGTCAGAATTCTGCTCTAGACTTGAGTTCATTAGTGCAGAGTTGTTAGATATGGCTGGGTTTATTCCAAATACATGCTCTGGAGTTAAACTGGCTCCATTTTAGGAGGTTCAGCTTGAATTAACACTGGTTTGTTTTTGGTGCTTAGCATAGCACAATGTATTGGGCAGCCCATGGGGGTACCTAGGTGCCAAGGATGCATGGAAGACACTATTGCTCTCATTCCCAAGCCTCCCAGGGAGCTAAGGGTATTTATAGTTGTGCGAGGGACAAATGAAACCCTGATTTAGACAATTTTATCGAAAAATTTGAAACTAGTCCTTCAGTTTTGCACCAAAACTCCCAATAAAATTCACAGTTATGCCTAAGATACATACACACAACTCTACTGAAGCCAATTTGTGGGAAAGCTACGAAAAGTTGTGAAGAAACGCAGTTGAACACCGCACGTCCCAAAAAGGAGCGTTACGGTCACGGCACGTGGGGTAACCGTAAATGCCTGTCCGCTACCTTACATGTACATACACCACCAATTTACTGGTGTTGCATACACCGGCATCAAAGCCATGCTCGTGGGCGTCGGGTTTATTGTTGAAGCCACGTAACATCTGTTCCTCTTCTTCCCTTCTTCATCTTATCCTCACCTTCACTAGCTTCGTTGATTTAATTGGATTTAATGTAAATGAAGGTGAGCTTCAAATTTCATTCATCTATTTGGACTATGCATGTTTGCATTGAAAAATTAACCTCCGACCGTTCAACGCAACGCTGGTACCTGGATGCTGCACATACTTTCTTTTTCTGTTTTTGTTCTTGGTCAAGTTTCTTGCTTTCCTTCGTTCGCGATCGTTCATTGATAATTAATTTGGATCTAAGTACAATCCAACGCCGGGATATACTCCTGGCCGCCAGATACTGACCATCCAAAGTCAGTTTTCTCCGAGCCGTGTTTTGCACATCATGCATGTGCATGTACTCTCCTCGAACAGTCCTGCTGTTCCAAGCCGAATCAAGATTCCAAGCTTAAGGTCCACACAGGAGTTTACAGTTAACGTTCACACTCAAGCTCAATCCAAATCTCGGTGCGTTTTCATTCATCTGGACTTTGGTCGAGTTCGTAAAGTTCCAATTGGTTCGGGGCATGGACTTGACTCCCCGCCGAATTATTCCCTTCCACTCTTCTTCATTTCATCTGCTTCGTTCTAACACGACTAACCAACTCCTCCAGGTTCTTTCTAAATCGTGAAACAAATGAATCGAACTCTCGCTGTAAGTCTTCAGCAGTTGAATTCTCGTCGCGCAACAAGCTACCCACCACTCGTTCTCTTCAAATGTACGTTGAAATCACCACTCGTCGAATCTATGCTTTTCGTATGCATTCTCCCGCCGTTCCTCGCTCACTCACACGACCAACTCATCGCGCAGGTTTTTTGAATGAATGAAAAACTGATATATTCACGCGGTACGTACATGCCAAATTCGGAGTATGTACATGGGCGCCGTGCTACTTGCAAGCAAGCAGACACGTGAGTCCGAGAACGGGACTTTCCCCGCACTCGGAACCAGCCGCCGCTCTCGCGCGGATCCAACATGTCTCGCAAGGCACCTGCGACCGCCCGCACGTCGCATTCCATGGGACACAGGATGTGCGCATATTCGGGCCGCGCAGCTGGAGAGCGGCGCGCGTACCGGACCGCAGGAACACATCGGCGCGCGGGCGCGGACTCGGCGCGAATAGAGGTAGAGATGGGGATGGAGAGCGACGGGGGTCGGGACGGGGACGGGGACGGGGACGGGGACGAATTGAGGTGTGGGGGTGCGAGTGCGTGGGGCAGATAGAAAAGGAAGGCGCGCACCTGGGGCGCGAGGCCTGAGTTGGTAGCGCCGAGGATTGCGGGCGGCGGCGGCGTGGAGTCGACGCATCTCGCGCTGCCAACCTACGTCGCAATTGTAAGTGCGCGCAGCAGCGATAAGGACATACTACATACCTTTTGCTAACCCCCGAATCATCTAGACTTGATGCAGCTAGGGTGTTGGGGTGGCGTTGAGGTGACGTGGGTTTGAGCGGCGTAAGGGTCGGGCGCGTGTCGTCGCGTTTCTACGCGGGCGAGTGGGTTAGTGCGTGCACGTAGGGGGGAAGCGCTGGGAGAAGAGGAGAACGAGGGCAGGGCAGGCAAGTGCACGGCTTGGGAGTCACGAGCACGCAGATGGGATGCCGAGGTCGCGCACGCGGCGGCAACGACCATCCCCGCATGCGGGGACTCGATGCGCACCGTCTCCGCTCGCAGAGACTCGACGCGCAGGGCATGTGCATACCCGCGCCGAGTGCGGTTGAGGCTGCGCAGACGGGATCTGGCAGCGACAGCGCGGCAGGGGCGGCGGTGGTGAGGAGGGTGTACAGCAGAGAGGCGACAACGAGGGATTGGGTGGGGAGATGAAGTAGGGAGATGAGGACGAAGGAGGGGTTGTGGAACGGGATGCGATGCAAAAAAAAGACGTACCACAAGCGGTCCTAAATTTTCCTACTCAGCAGCACTGAAGTCCCCGCTTGCGCAGATGGCGTATGTACACAGCGCCGCGCGCGCGATGGATGGGTGAGTAGGGGGAGGAGGCAGCGTGCGGGCGTACGTACGACGAACGGTCCCCGCGTGTGGCTTGCTCTATCCGGCTCTCGTCATGCTCATTCCCAGCCTCGGCGGCGTCGGCGGCTTGCGTCCTTAAGGTAATCGCGAGTTGGCGTCGGCATGCTGTGAGGGCGCGAGTGAGTCAAGAAAGTGAGAAAAAGGCAATGCGAGCACGTAAATACCTTTGAGTGAGGGCGCGCACAAGAGACTAGATGAAGAACAAGTAAGTATGACTCGGAATAAGTAAGGGAATGAGAAACGTGCCGTATGGGGAGTCGCCACGTGCAGCGAGGGGAAGGGAGAAAAGGGGGACAACGGAGGGAAGTAGTTGCCGGCCGTGCTTTGCGCGCAACGTGGGGTGCACTTGCTGGTAGCACTAGTCGTTTGGCGGGCAGTGCGTTATGATCAGACTCGAGGCTTAAGCGATAGGTTGAGTATAGGCTGAGGGAGAGAGCGGGTGCTCCGCGGAAACCATTTTCGCCGTTGACGCGGACGACGACGTTGGGATGGGAAGCGCGCTGAGAGACGGTAGGCGAAGCAGAGGCAGTTGTGGCGGGTAACGGCGGTTGCATCAGTCGGTGAGTTCGGCTGCACGGTGCGGGTTCGTCTTGGCGTGAGAAGCCCTCGGCCCTTTCGGCCGGTTGTTCCGTCCCGCTCGGCTTTCACCAGTCGCCCTCATGATCAACCTAAATGAATTATGAACCTGTGCATAGACTTGCGGACCGGAACACCTGAATCTTGTATCCAAGTCCCAACACTGCTCAGCAAACACAAGTAAGTACAGTAAATCGCACCCGCGATGAGATGCTTATTCGCATCTGCGTAGAACAGGTGCGGTTGAGGTGCGGATATAAGTCGTTGGCAGGGGTACGCGGGATGCCGTTCCACAACGTCGAAGTGACACAGTGATGGGCACCGGTCGGGAAGGGCGCATCGGGTGCATTGGAATTGGGAGGAGAAATTTGAGATCAGCAGAAGGAGGTATGTGCGGATGGCAAGACAGAGAAGAAAGAGTGAATGGAAGTGAAGAAAAAATTGATGGAAACTGGGTGCAAACACACCTAGGATCGAGCCAATTCACGAAGTCCGAGGCACGGAACAATGCGTGTGAAGAGTGGTACCAATATACAACGATCATTTACTTAACCTTGAAGGGATTATGGTGTGGGGAAGTTGACACCGCGCGAGTCGCAATGTGGGACTTGGAGGCTGAATGGGAGCCGGGGGTGACGGGAAAAGGACTGGGACAAGCTTCGGCCGAAGGACAACCCAGGGAGGGCAAGATTTCCATAAGTATTAATGTTTGCACTGATAAAGATCGGACAAAGATCGGCACCCGGGCTCGACTCCCCGATCACGAAAAGAAGCTTCGTCCTTGTGTCTCCCACGTTGCGTGTCGTCTCCTTGTCCTCCACCTCCACTACTGCAGTCCTCTGGTTCTTTGTGGTCAGTCTGGCTCCTGTAGAAATGTTGCCAGTGGTTGATATGCTTGCTTCCCAAGGTTGGTACAGTATCATGCTTTCAGATGAGGAATCTCGATCACTCTACATTTTTGGTGCGGGATTGCTTTTCTTGAGATGTCAAAGGAATTGATCAGTTTGCATAGGTGGCCAAGGTGGTTCTGGGGGCCAAGCACACCATGCTGGTGGCTCTGGTGGGGCCGGGGAGGGTCCCATTGTGCATATCACTACGCATCAGCTGATTGCACATAATCTGCAAGCCACACTTGCTCCAGAGCAACCATTGCAGCTTCACAACATCCAGGCATCTCAAATTGCCAATCAGTGTCCTCTTCCATCAAGAATCTTTCAAGGCAGACAGGACATCCTGGACAACATGCATGATTTCTTCACAGGAACCCAACACATTTATCTCCTGCATGGACTTGGAGGTGCTGGAAAGACACAGATCGCTCTGAAATTCATAAATGAAGCATCATCTCAGTAAGCTTGATCATCCAATGTGGAACTGTTTGTTGATTCAGTTGATATATTCCAGCTTCTCAGACATCTTTTTTATTGACACCAGCACCATTGCAACAATTGATACAGGTCTCAAGAACATAGCTGTTCTGAAATTTGTTGGAGATTCTCCAAAAGACGGCTTACTATGGCTGACCAGCAAAGTTGAAGATTGGCTACTTTTCTTTGACAATGCAGATGATCCAAGCATCAATCTGAATGATTTTTTTCCTCAGTGCAATCATGGGAATATCATTATCACCTCTCGAAATCCAGGACTGCGCATTTATGGATCCCATTCCCCTGTGTCGGACATGAAAGAGGACGATGCAGTGGCATTGTTACTCAAGAGTGGTTCACAGAAGGCCACAATCCATACTGAACAAATTGCAACAGAAATTGTGAAGGTAAGACAATTAGACCTGGGTACTCATTCAATTTCTTAACGCTTCCGTAGGCATTGCACTATCTACCTCTGGCAATTGTCCAGGCTGGTGCATTCATATCAAAATCTCAAGATCTTGACGGCTACTTGGCTCTCTATACAAAGAACCAAGCACAACTACTCAGTGAAAAGCCTGCTCAGTCTCATGACGGTTATGCGTGGACGGTGTACACAACATGGCAAATAAGTTTTGACCGGCTCACACCACCAGCTGCCATGTTCCTGCAGCATTGTTCATTCCTCCATCATAATGGAATCTCAGAGGAGATCTTCAGCTACGCATCCAAGTACATGTTTCCTTCTGATAGCCTATCCGAAGAAGAACTACAGGAGCCTCTGGAATTCCTCTCACATTTTCTGGGGCCAACTGGTGAATGGGACTCTTTGCAGTTCTTGAATACTACCAATGAGGTCCAAGCCTATTCATTGATTAGCTTTGATGCAGAGAACAAGCTCTTTTCTATCCATCCATTAGTACATGCTTGGAGTCAGGGAACAGTCCACAATCCAAAAAGATACATGTCCACCATGGGGTCTATACTTGGAATGGCTATTTCAGAACGCCCACAGCAGAATATGCAATTGTCAAGTCTGCTATTGGGTCCACATGTTGACTTGGCTGTACAGATGGGTGCAGAAGTGGCCCTGGTTTTCAAGGCTCAGTATGCATTAATATATTGGGAAGGTGGAAAATACAAACAAAATGAGAAGCTACTGGAAGAAGTGAACGGAAACAAGTTCTGGGTGACAATCATCCACACACCCTGCATACCATGCGCAGTCTGGCCAAATCATACTCAGACCTGGGAGAACATCACAAGGCCAAAGAACTCAATGTCAGTGTGCTGGAGAAACAGAAACAGCTTCTAGGTGACAATCATCCAGACACCCTGCTTACTATGGGTAATCTGGCCAGCTCATACTCAGACCTGGGAGAGCATCAAAAGGCCAAAGAACTCCAGGTCATTGTGCTGGAGAAATGGAAACAGCTTCTAGGTGACAATCATCCAGACACCCTGCGTACCATGGGTAATCTGGCCAGCTCATACTCTGACCTGGGAGAACATCAAAAGGCCAAAGAACTCAATGGTATTGTGCTGCAGAAACAGAAACAGCTTCTGGGCGACAATCATCCAGACACCCTGCTTACCATGGGCATTGTACAGGGAATTGAGAAAGTGTTAGGCAGTAGCAGAAAGTGATGTAGTGATGAGTACACCTGTTGAAACAATTGTTTATTCATTGAAAGTCCCATATGTGCAAATGAAATGCTTGTGATTACTAGTTGAGGTACATGCAGAGTGAAAGTATGCATTCAGTGGATGGAAAAAGTAAGTTTCTGCACTGAGCCACGCACACATGAGAGCCTTTTGTTTGAAGTTTCTCGAATCCAGGTCCAGATATAACTGCACTATTTATTTTGAATAGAGACCTTGCGTCCAAGTGGCATGCCGCTTTTGTGCATTGTGCAAAGCGGTGTGCATCTATTTCGTCGCATTCTGACACCTCAATTATATTACACCGTCCTAATGGCCTCTAGAGAGAGAAAAAACTGCATGCTGCTTTTTCCACAATCAAAAAGCCGCATGCAGCTTGGACACAAGCTCTCTAATGACAGATGATGTGAGTTCGCTGGCTTACCTACCAAGTTTTATAATAAAACACTAGACACTTGGCCAGCCGTAAATTCTCACGCTTGTACTGCTATACAGCTGCCCCAAGTAAGATATGCACCTGCCTTATTCCTTGTTGTCCTCACTTCAAAATCCCAGCAAAGACAACTGTCCTATCAGGCACGGGGAATTTGGCCACCTTAGAGCACCTGCTAATCCCACATAACAAAACATATTAGACCACAATTGTCCCCCCTAATTGTGGTCCAAGTAAGACCCCCTCAGGGAACCCTGGGGGGACCTAGGGGAGACATGGGGGACACGTCTACCCTTTCACAGAGGACATTTATGGTGGACAGGGAGACATTGATACCCGTTAACCGTCCTAGGGTAGACACGCAACACTAAGGGAGACATGCTCACGGGATAACCGTCGTAGGGTAGACAGTGAGCACTAAGGGGGACACTTTCCCTACTTAATTGTCGTAGGGTAGACATTGAGCACTAAGGGGGACACTTTCCCTACTTAATCGTCATAGGGTAGACATTGAGCACTAAGGGGGACACTTTCCCTACTTAATCATCGTAGGGTAGACATTGAGCACTAAGGGGGACACTTTCCCTACTTAATCGTCATAGGGTAGACATTGAGCACTAGGGGAGACACGTTCACTACTTAACCGTCGTAAGGTAGACACTAAACACTAGTCCTCTGAGATCATATATATGATGTGAAGTTCCTCCGCCAAGGAGCCCAAGTTGTAAGATATAGACTAAATGGTGTGGCTGTAGCCAGGTGGCAGGGTTGTCATCCTGCGTGGCTCTAGCCAGGGGGTGGCTGCAGCCAGGAACCAGTAACCCTGGCATTCAAAATGAAAAATAAAGTGCCTAATAGCTGAATTGAACCATAGATCTATTGGGTCCAGGATTTTTTTCATCAACATGCTATTAACACCGGGGGCAAAGATCGAGGCAGATGGTTGTCATGTGCCTTAAAGGCACATCCTTCGCACATTCACCGCAGATGAGTGTGACATTTATCACGGTTCAAGAATGGTTCTTTACTGAACAAAGGATTGATAAAGAACAGATAAAGGACAGACAAAGACACAGGGGGCAAAGATTAACGCACCTGTCATAACCGCATGTGTGCCGCATCCGACACGCACTTGCTGCGTGCTTGCTCCACACTTGCACTAAGCTTATGTAATTCAAGTTTCCCACCACACGTGAGTTCAATCCTGCGGGCGGTCATCTTTTTTATCTTTGATTTTGTATCTAAACTGGCAATCTCAAGGAATTCAGTACAGAGAAAATACATGTATGGTTTTGTATGCTTCAACTGTGCACCATGAAACATTAGCAAGCATTGATAACTGGCTTATGGCTGTGTTTAAACTTGCTAATACATTCCCCCACAATCTCATCATCATGTGTAAGCTCACATTTCTCTATTCTACTTCCACTATCCCATGCAGCCTCCGGGATTCTTTAGGATACCCAATAGTATTGCCTCTGTGTGGTATTTCTCGCGGTTTATCAGCTTGATTCCAACCGAAGTTGCAGTGAGTTTGCCAGCTAGAGATTTTTTCCAAGGAGTGATGACAGTGTTCTCTAAGTCTGGATTCTGGGCCAACTAACTGTAGTGCAACTAGTCTCCCGCTAGTACTAAACCTGGCATCTCTTGTGGATTGAAAGCATGTCAATATTTCGAGTCTATGTCAGACTGCTTTTACAAAGCAGACCAGAATAGGTCATAAGGCGGGTCATATTCTTTTATGATTCTGAACAGCCCTGAGATGATTTAAGCAGTTGGACTCACCACTCATTTGAGTAACACTGTGTTGTATTTGTTCATGCACATGTTTTAGAGAAGCTCATCCCCCATTAGCCACCCATTATCTCAGCAATGAACAGTATATACTCACTTATTTTGGACTTGCAGACACAACATATGGGATTTGAATGATTACATCCCCGAGTTGAGAACAAACTTTGAATGTAAAAGTATGGCACTGCACGGAATCGAACTCGCGTGAGTTGGAAACTTGAATTACGTAAGCTCATTGCAAGCGTGGAGCAAGTACGCAGCGAGTGCGTGTCGGATGCGGCACGCATGCGGTTATGACAAGTGCGTTAATCTTTGCCCCCTGTGAGAGCAGGGCCAAGGCAGGCCAGGATTCCCGCACCGGGCTGTGCCCCGGCCCTGTATTTTGTCCCTCCTTTGTGTATTCTTTGTATATTCTTTGTCTGGTGAAGGATGATTGTTGACCTTTGAGCCATGTCACATCCATGTGCGGAGCATGTGCATTGAATGTGCATTCAAGGCACATGAAAACCATGTGCCTGGGTCTTTGCCCCCGGTGTAACCACTATACTAAAAGGGCCATAGAAGACATGCTTACCCTTCCTACCACATAGGGTAAGCACTGCTAATTCCCAACCTAAGGGCTCGCCTGCCCTAGGTCTTGGTTATTGTTTGTAATTGCTTGTTATGTGTTTGGTAATGTTTTAAACACTAACTTTCCAACTAAAAACCATAACCAATCTAACAACACAAATCTTAACCAACAAGAAGAAATATATCCCTGGGAACCCTGAACCTAACCAACCCTAACTCTAACCCCTAACCCAAACCCTAACCCCCAAACTCTAACCAGTGGCCCTATGCAGGCCATAATTGGCAGGTTTAAGGCTAATTGTGTGTTTGGGTACAGCTGGTCTGTTGTAGTTTATATACTGACTCTCCATGCCCTCTTGGCTCAGTTGGTTAAGCTGCTTGATCTAGTATGCAATTATGTAATCTAGGTCAGCTCTGTGTTTTAGGTTCGAATCCCAGAAGTGTCATTTCCTTAAATTCTTTGGCCAAATGGCCGCCTGGCTACAGCCACGCAGGAAGGCAAATTATGTTCTGGCTACAGCCACGCAAGAAGCCTCTATGTTACAACTATGGGTGCGCCAACTGCTCAGCCCCAGCTCGTTCACCTACATCATCATCGATCTCCAACTCTTCATCTCCATCTCCAGCTGCCTTCATCTCCCTTGCTAATAAGTGCGCCTGGCTCTCCGACTCTGCCACTCCCTGCATTGGCTCCGGGGAAGTTGGCCTTGGCAACCGCACACCCGGTTCAAGTGTTCCAGTGAACCTCTCCCCAGCCTTCTTTGGAAGATCTTTGAATCATTTCATGTGAGTTACATCATATCACTCCCGTTGGAACCAATACTTTTGTATACACCATGAAAGACCCAGGTCGGTCTGGGAGCTCATTCTCCTTGGCAATCAGGAAAGTCCTCTCATCTCAGCTGCTTGTAACCACCTGAAAAATCTCGATGGTACAATGTTTGATCTCCTCCTGTGCCCTTTCAATCTTGAAATACTTGTCTAGGAGTAGACGGGCCGTGGTGTTGACCAAGGTCGTAATTCCAGCTCATATGATCAGGATAACAAGTTAAATGATGGGTCCTTCCCACAGGCTCAATGTGTTATTTCTGGGGAGTTGGCCCACAGTCACAATATATATATATTCCCTCTGCGGGCCTCCCCGCACTGTTGATGGCAGCTCTGGAGGCCGTCGGAGTTTGAAATAAAGGCCATTTAACACTAGATAAACCATAAATCAATGAAAATGGTTGAAATTGATGGTTGTTCGTATTGGGGTGCTATAGCGAGCCGTATTGGGTTGCAATCGATGCCTGGTTGCTTTAAAAGCCAATATTGGCAGGTTCCTACCCAGCCGCGGTTTCGAGGTTCATCAATCCCTGTAGTTGTGTTTTTAATTGAATTCAGAAAATAAGCGATCGGAAAAATTCGGACCGAG
The DNA here is from genome assembly GCA_029233265.1 of Mycena alexandri. Lineage (NCBI taxonomy): Eukaryota > Fungi > Basidiomycota > Agaricomycetes > Agaricales > Mycenaceae > Mycena > Mycena alexandri. The sequence goes on along the minus strand of JARJCM010000479.1, from coordinate 5,334 downwards.
CGATGTGACGTGTGATAGTAATGAAAGTTGGGGATGAACCTCTCCACAGCGGCTGGAAGAAATTATATACAAACAACATAGCCACAACACAGCCACAGCCTCCCAAAATGTACTCACCATTTTGTTTCTGTCTTCCTCACTTCATTGTCACATTAGCTTTGGCAGTAAGTCCTTGCTTTGTTGGCTTCTCAATTTTTTAAATTTTTGCCAATTTTTTAAATTTTTGCCAAGGCTTTTTTCGACAAGACTGGTGGAAATACATGCATTTGACATGAAATTAAGGCAGCAGTTACACCAGACGCAGATTTGAGCGCTAGGATTTTCAGAGGAGGGTAACAGATGTTCTATCAACATCTTTTGCTCCGGGACGAAATTTATTTCAAGGAGTTAAGGATGGTTGACAATTCTATTTGGGATTTCATCAAAATGTGGCTATGCTGTTTGCATATAATTTCTTCCAGCCGTTCTGGAGAGGTTCATCCCCAACTTGAGTTACAAATTATGTCACATCAAAAAGCGGTCCGAAATTTCCGCTGCCACTAAATTCGATTTAAATACAACAACACGGATTGATGAACCTCTTAAGTACGGCTGGGTAGGAACCTGCAATATTGGTTGAAAAAGAGTCAGCTTTGGGAAAGTATTTTGCATTTTGCGGGCTAGCAGAGACACTGGAAAATGGTGTTGATGACTCTGGTAGCCCTCAATGAGTTCTACAGGATGGGTATAGGGATCAAGGGTTTGCCCATGACTTTCCTTTTTGGGACACTACCACTTCTCATCCCCAAAAGGAAACTTTTGCTCCCTGACCCCCAAATATGCAGACAGTCAAAGTTGGTTCAAATTGATGTTGTCCTCTCACGCCAACCTGCACATCAAGTTGCATACAAAACGAAGTTGCTGTTTTTAACGCCTTCCGCGGCAAAGTTGAAATAGGAACTTTTTGCACAGTATACGTTCCATGGAACATATACTGTGCAAAAAGAATTTACATGTTCCTTCACTAAATCAATCTGCAACTTTGCTATTTAGCCAGAAAATTCAGGCAACTTGCCCTCATTACAACTTCAGTGCGCTGCAACTTCCCATGCATCAATTTCACCCGGCACACAACTAAGCAGGAGTACAGATTTAGTAAACAGCAACCTACATGCATTACAACTTTAGATGACTGCAACTTGAAGAACGAACAAGTTGGAAAGATGCAACCTGGGTCTTATGTGAACACAACTTGGAAAAATGCAACCGCAACTTAGGCCGCTCTACCCCATCATTTTCCTATCCAAAATTGCACTGCACGGGACTTGGCGATTCATGTATCTCAACGGTGTCCACCAAGAAAATATTTGGCATGTTAGTCCCCTTGTTAATACCACATCCCTCTTTTTATAAAACCACACGCGTGTCAAGGATTTTAAACTCCACCGATACCATCACACTCTGCTGTGTCAACACGGATTAAGCAGCCAGAAGATACTCCGGCTTCACCTTGCCGAGGATGCCGAGGCCGGCCGAGATTTGCCTGCACACTAAACTCAACGGCTTGATTTTCAGGTCTCTACGGCTCTCACACTTCGTTAAGACTCAAATCCTCCTTTCAATATGGTGGGGGTGAACTCTTTGGTCCTCTACATCACCAAATACAATAAGGCTGCCAACAAAAGGGTAGATTTTGTCGCCAGTTCAATGTTCCTGACGTCAATCAAAAACGGCGGGAAGGTTGAAGGTGACGGATTGGCCGTAGTAGTATATCGTCCGTTGGCAGACCCTACAGGTATCTGCAACTTGGTCCTATCCAATGCCTATAGGGATCCCTCATGTCGTGGAGTTCAATGCCAGTGGCTTGATCCAGATCTAGGCTGCCAATAGAGATACAATCTTCGATGATACGGGAGGGCCCGGGAGTTGATGGTACAACTTGTTGGTCATGTTGTGTACTATGCACATATAATAAATCCCCTTACTCCCACTGAGGATCTCACACGGCGAGAAAGACAGTGGGTGGGTGGAATAATAGAGTGAACACACTATGATGTAAACAAACAGGACTTAAGATGCCATCCTACCTGGGCTTAATTGTATTGAATTAAAGATGCAACCGGCGTAGTTGACCTCTAAAAAGTTGCAAGATATCAGGTTGTATCCCTCGATTCCTAAAGATGTTGTGATGATCAAAGTTGACTCTGGAAAGTTGTGGTCCCCAGACATGGAGACAGCCAAAGTTGATTCAAAATGAAGTTGTCCTGTCTCACTAACCTGCACACCAAGTTGCATACAAAAATTCAAGTTGCTCTTTTTAATGGCCTCACAGGTAAAGTTGTCACAAGAACTTTTTGCACAGTATACGTGCCATAAACGTATACTGTGCAAAAAGTATTTACATGTTCTCTCACTAAATCAACCCGTAAATTCACCGTTTGGCCAGAAAATTCAGGCAACTTGCCCTCATTACAACTTCAGTGCGCTGCAACTTCCCATGCATCAATTTCACCCGGCACACAACTGGGCAGGAGTACAAGTTTGGTAAACAGTAACCTACTCACATTACAACTTTAGATGACTGCAACTTGAAGAACAAACGAGTTGGAAAACTGCAACTTGGGTCTTACGTGAACATAACTTCTGAAAAACGCGACCGCAACTTGGGCCGCTCTACCCCGTCGTTTTCCTATCCAAAATTGCACCACACACGACTTGGCGATATCTCAATGGTTCCCACCAAGAAAACATTCACCGTCTTAGACGCAGTGTTAAATGTCACATCTAGATCTCTCTTTTTATAGGCTCACGTGTGTTCAGGGTTTTAAGCTCCGCCGATACCATCACAGTTTGCTGCAGCAACACGGATCAACCAGCGAGAAGATACTCCGGCTTCGCATTGCCGAGGATGTCGAGACCAGCCGAGACTTGTCAAAACCAGCAGCTTGATCTTCAGGTCTCTACGGCTCTCACACTTCTTCAAGATTCAAATCGAGCCAAAGTGGTGGACGTGAACTCCCTGGGCCTCTATATGCACAGCAGATAACACTGCCGGTGTTGGCCGTAGTATATTGTCCGTCAGCAGACTCCCAAAGCATCTGCAACCGAGTCCCATCCGCCGCCCAAGGATCACCCATCGTAGAGTTCAACGGCTTGATCCAGATCAGACATATTGCTGAGGCTGCCTGCAGCGTTATGATCTTCAATAATACGGGAGGGGAATTGACAGTACAACTCGTTGGTCATGTTGTGGACAATGCAAGTATAAGGTTGACCCTCTAGAAAGTTGGGTGATCTGGAGTTGCATCCCTTGATTACTCAAGATGTCGTGACGAGCAAAGTCGACTCTGGAAAGTTGTGACCCCCAAATATGGAGACAGCCGAAGTTGGTTTGAAATGAAGTTGTCCTCTCACGCCAACCTGCACACCAAGTTGTATGCAAAAAATTCAAGTTGTTGTTTTTAATGGCTTCCTAGGCAAAGTTGTCACAAGAACTTTTTGCACAGTATACGTGCCATAGCATACATCTACGGCTCCTTAAGTGACAATCTTGCAAGGGTAGATAATGCTAGTTCAGGCGAATACGGTAAGTTGAAGCATCAAATGATTGGTGAGAAGAGATGTGCAGTGAAGCATCAAACTCTCTGATCAGCAATACGTCTGATGCTTCACCTCAGCGCAATTCCCTTTCGGGAAATTGTGACCGCGGGCTTCGTTGCCCGCCGCGCGCTCGTTGCTCTCGCTTAGTGCACACCCAGAATAGAATTCTTTTAGGCTTGATTAAAACAATAGTGAAAGTAACTTCTATTGATAGGAAAATACATTGTAGTCAAAATAATGTGAATCAAGGACGTAAAATAGGCTTCCTAAAGCAAGAGGATTTGACGGCAGCTTTCTGCAACGAGAAGTCAGCTTGAATAAAACATGGAAGAAAGAACTCCCAAACCTTGACAAGTTTATTGCCGAATTCAACAGAATTGATTTGTCTTGAAATGATTCTGTGTGAAAGGGATCATGAATGGTGAGGTTTCAAAGGGCCTTTGCAACAGGCTTAAACAAAGGGTTTTCAGCAGAATGAAAACTTTGTCAAAGGGAAGTTTTCTGAGAGCCGCCCGGAAGTGAGGCACGAACGGAACGGGCAGGCGTTTTCTTGTAGAGAGCCGGCCCGAGACCGCGTCAGCCAAGCGCCAGCAAACAAGTGTGCTGGCGCGTCGCTCTCCCTTCACCAGCATCTACGCATCGTTACACGACGCGTAGTGCACGCTAAAGGTCCTCGGGCCTCTTCTTCGATCTTCTCTGCGTTTTTTCGACCCTCACCTTCAGCTTGGAGCGGATTCGACATGGCGGGAAAACGAGGACGAGGGAGACCAAGAAGGGAAGTGAACCCAGCGAGAGACGAACAACTACTCGAGGAGCAGCAAGGCGCTCCGGACTTGGACTTGGCGGCTTCGGACAACTACGAGGCGGATGCATTCCTCGAGGGCTTGAGCGAACAACTACAGGTCGATCTTGACAACCAGCCGGAAGCGTCGCCGCCCCGCCACGACCCCCAGTCGGGGAGCAGCGACAAGGTGGACGACGACACCGGCGAGGAGAGCGACGTCGACGTCAGCGTGAAGCCCCTGGTCACGTATGGCCGCAAGAACGTGACAAGCGACTCGGACTCGGAAGAAATGCGTTCATCGCCTGCGCCGCAAGGCAAGAAACCCCGCCAGGCGCCACCCCCTCCTCGCGCCCCTTCGGAACGCATCGCGTCGCTAGCGGGTAAGACCAAATCGCCAGTACCACCGGTGACGAAGAAGACGGCGGGGAAGAAGACAAATCGTGCGCCGCCGACGCCAGGTACTCCCCGCGCCAAGAAACGCGCCCGCGCGGATACCCTCCAGAATTTCCACGCGAAGGTCCCGTCCGTCACGTTGGCGGCAGCCGAGGCCGCCGTCCTCGCGGACCCACAACAGCGTGCGCGTAGGGTATCATTCAACAGCGAGGTGCAGATGGTCTCGCCCCCGGCGCGCGGAGAGCCGTCATTCGACATCGAGTTCCCGACGCCGGCGCAGTCGTCGCCGCGCGGCCCACGCTCAGCCACGAACAACGCAGAGTTCCAGAGGTTGGTGGACTCGGAAGTAGCGAAGCGAATGGCGGCGTGGTCATCTCAAGGTGAGTTTGGGTTATCATTTCGTGCCCCAACCCAGCTTCCGGGGGTAACGCACGGCGTCTTCGACGCCCGTCTCGCTGTGTGGCCTTCGGCACGAGCGGGACGCGAGCTTTCCGCTCTTTGCGCGCCTCACCTTCGGTGGGCGTCGCCGCACGACGTCTTCGACGCCGGTGCGCTCCACGATGGTGGGCTTCAAGCCC
>JARJCM010000478.1:0-59869 GCA_029233265.1 Mycena alexandri | reverse complement strand
CGCTTGGGTCTCGAAATCCTAGGCTCTTGCCCGTTCACGGGTCCGCATTTATTCTCAATGCTTGCCCCATATCCATAGTATTGGGTCACCCGTTCGAAACACTGGGTTCTGAACTCCGACTTACGATCGAGCGCTAGGGTGTATGCTGTCGTGCGCCTTCGTGATTCCCTCCCAATGGTGCCTCGACGGGCTAATTTCTGCAATCTCGGAAATATTTCAAACGCAGCGTTGCTGAATACAGGGCCGCGTTGGTAATTGATATCCTGAGGGCTATGCTCTCGTGCCAGCAGAAAGCGCTCGGACGACCACCTCGGGTCAATGGCCCGATTTCCTACCTGTCAGCCGCGGTTCTTGGGCGATCTTATCTGAGATAAAGTACCCCGGTACCGACACATTGCCCTAGTGGGCACCGCTCTTGCACGACTTATTGCCGAGCATAGCTTGGGAAACTTTGACACCCCCTGGACAAAGCTAATCGACGGGTATACTCACGATGCATTAAACTCTGTTGAATCGTTCTGGGTTCGTTCTCTCGAAAATCCAAAAGATGTTACATCGCCGCGTTCAACCCGGGAATCTTTATGTAACTTCCAAGAACGAAAAATTGCTCAAGCCGCGACGTGGCTTTACCGTTTAGCGAGTACAACTAGGGCTAACAATATGATGAACAAATTTAGACGACAATAAGTTTCGTTTGATTTTGGTCAAGGTTCGGCTTTGACCGGCGTCTCGTTCGATTACTGGAGGATGTCGGAGCTGTGCTTTCTTCTGATATTCGCTGGTCCCTGCCCCGATCCTCGACGGAAATGACTTGAGTATGATTTCTAGAGCCTTGCATGATAGCGGTCTTGGAGAGACAGTGGCTGGTCGAGGAGACCTTTGAAAATTCTAAAAAGATTGAATGAGCACTGAGCAAGGGAAAGAGCAGGGAGATTCACGTACGTGCTAGTAGTGCTAGTGTTAAAGATAGAAAACATTTTGAAGCGAACATGAGGCTGGCAGAGAGCAACGTATTAGACTGGGTGGTGGTACGGAAGAGGCGGAAAACAAGGAGAGGTGGCTGTCAGTAAAAGTCAACGTAGAACAAATGGCTGACGAGCATTTGAGGCTGGCTCGCGGGTCCGAGAGAGTACTAGTTTAGGAGCTTGTGGAACATCAAGATTCTAGAAACATTCATGAGCAGTTGGAGAGTCTAGAGGCGTGCAGTGGGCCCATGTAATGCGTTGCGTCCATAGGGGAGTGGCAAGACGTGCCCTTATCATTCGTGGAAGGAACTCCAGAGACGCGGAAAAAATCAACGGTTCATCGGCATTCCTGTTATTTAAAAAACGTGGGTCCCAGTGTGTGTGATAATGGTATACAATGTGAGATCTGATTGCCTACTCATTTAATGCGTAAGGGCAGTGGTCAACTGAAGCAGTACATTAAATATTCCAGGCCGGTCTTGAGCCTCGAACGCCCAGCAATGCTCGAGAATCAGCCAGATCTCGTCTGTGACGTTATGAGCATAATCCGTCCGCTTGGACTAAGGTTGGGGCCGATATCTTGGGCGAGCATAAATCTCGCACAGGCCCTCTCTTCGGTGCCTCGGAGGTCAAAATCTCAGTGCCCCAGCGTCAGGATTCGCTTCGAACAAGGCGACACCATGAACTTACCTGTAAGGCCAAGAGAGCAAAGGAATAGATGTCGCTACTTTTCGTCGTACTTCGCTCTTTGAGAAGATCAAGGGGATGAGCAGCTCGGGAGCCATATAAGTAATGTCCCGACGCTGTCAGTTGTGAAACCCCGACGATTCATGATCTTGGAGATGCCGAAATCGCAAATCTTTGGCGTCCCGTCTTCGTCGACGAGCACATTTTGCTGCAATGCTATCAGATTAAGCACGGACTAAACGGCGTAGTCATACCGGTTTCAAGTCTCCATGGACCACATTTTCCCCATGAAGGTAGGCCAAACCCAGCGCCACGCCAAGTACCTATGTATCAGATTTAATACCTCTATCGTCGACAAGGAAGAAAGGGCTACAATTTCTGGTCGGTTGGCCTCTGGATGTTTGCTCAAAAACATTTCTATGTCTCCGAGTGGGTATAGCGGAGAGACTAGGACGGGCGACGGGGCGATGTCGTACGCAATGCCCAAGAAGGCAACAACATTCTTGTGATTTAACCGAGCCCAAAGTTCAGCTTCACAGTGAAGCCGCCGCTAAACGAGATGTTGAGATGACGTGAAGAAACCAGAGAAGCGAACGAGTACCTTCGACCTTTCATCCGATCGCCAGAATATTTTGAGAGCGACCTGGCAGCCCAATGATTAGGGAAAGACAAGATACAGCGAACGATTGATCTACTGGAATTCTTTGGCCCCCATGCGACAGGAAATGCCCTCTAAAGATGTTGGATGTTCCGCCTCTTGCGAACGGAAACCCATTGTCTTCGGTATCTTTAGAGACACGACCGCGAAGATCTTGCCCGATAATGAGCGGGCTCTGCTTAATTACGAGGTCAGGAGAGCAATAGCAGCTCGAGTGGCTGAGAACCTTCGAGGAGGTGTTTGAGTCCGACTTTCGAAAGCATCAGCTTGATATAGTGAGACATGAAATAAACAGCGTACTGTAGGCCCATTTTCCCCGCTAGCAGCACCTCTCAACTCAGCGTTGGAGACATTTCCATCGCGTTGACAGAGGGCGGAACGGATGGACCAAGAAACAAGCACCACCTAGTTCAAATATTAGTGTGGGCAGAACAGAAGGAGGTCGGCCCTGCATACCACAAGAGCGATGAGAGCAATATCTTCAAAGCCATCGAGCTTCGGATGTATGCGCAAGATCCTCGCCGCCACTGTGCATCCCTCTGAGTTGCAAGGAAGGCATTGAAGTCCAAGTTGAAGGAGCCATGTAAAAATCTATCGTGTAAAATGTAGTTATTTGGAAGTAACAAGCACTGGGGAAGACAGCTGACCACGGCTGCACATCCAGATGTACAGATAGAGACTTGAAACCTCTGCCTTGCGCTGGGTGGCTGTGTTCGTGTGCAGCTAAGTAGACAAAGCGTTCTATTTTTAGGCCAGATACTGATTTCGTGCTTGGGTCGAACTTCCGCGCACCTCTGAGCAGCAGAAGAAAACATCTATTGGGGCGTCGATGGTTTTGGACATGGTGGTAAGAGGAATACAGGAAACCAATATTTTCAGAGCATGCGGTTGACATAGGTTCTCTATACACAAGGACATACACAGGTCCCGTGAAGTGGAGGTGGGCACGGCCGGTTAGCTTGATGGCCCATCAGATCACTGCACCGCCACATCAAAGCGCGCCGACCTTCCTTCTCACTTACTTCCAACTCAACTAGATACACTCTGGAAGCTTCTTATACCCTTATACCCTCTGCAGTCAAGTATTCATGTGTTATCTCCTTCTAAAGCCACAATAAAATTTATTCCTCCATTTCTACGTCCTCTTCGTCTCCCCACTCTTCGACAACCTGCGTTTCCGGTCGAATCTGAGGCACCGAAAGTTTGGTCAGGACAGCTGCAGGTATTGGATACGACTCTGGGCTGGACCGGTATTTTTTGAGAGCAGCTTCGACGGCGGCCTGCTTGTCTGCTTTCCGAGCATAGGTGCTATTGGCTTTAATCTCGGGAACGCCGCGGAGACGGAAAGCATCCAGCTGTTGATGAAGCTTCTTCACTGTGAGACTGACATCCCGAACTGTGGTGTAGATCTCAGTCACTGTCGAAACGAGCGGTACTTTCACCAAGATGCGGAGATCATCTCCTTCTGGCGTTTCGCGACTTCTTTCGCCTTTTTCATTGCGGCAAGCCTGATGCGGAATTCAGCAAGCTCTGCCTTGCGTTTGCGCTCGATACCGCTAGCATCCTCCTTTCGGGCTAACCGCATGATGTACAAATGGTCGGGCCATTCAAAAAGTGCGTCCATAAAGTCTTGAGTGTCGTTTTGATTGTACATCGCAGCGGCGTTGAATTGGTGCAAGGTAAGTGTTGGATGGTCCAGCATCACCACTCTAAGTTGCCCCAAGGAGCCCTCGTTGGCATCGTTAGTGGCCGGCATCCACGCGAGTTGACGTTCGGTGGCAGATGCCTCGTCAATCAGACCTCCCGGGGCAAACTCGGAGGAGAAACAAATCCACGTCGCCAGCGCGCCACGGAAAAATGCTACCACAATTTCCTTGAGGTGAGGAAGGGTTGGCATAAGACGAAGAACTGCGTCAATTGCAGCGGGGTCCTCCCATTCCTGCCCATCTAATGAAGCGGTGACGTGGGAGATGTCGGCGGAGACAAGAACATCAGGGTTCTCGATAATCTCTTCGATGTGCTTCCGAACGTCAACGTGGAGAGGACCCAGGTCCAAAGCGTTCGTTGCTTCCGCTCCTGGACCACGAACAACGCGCATATACGGGTGGGTAATAGCTTGCTGATACAAGGTCATCGCGCAAAGCTCGGTAAGTGTCGGCACATCTTCTAGGGCATCGCGAAGGTTCTTTTCGATGTTTGTGAGCCCTGGGTGCGTCTTCCCGTATTCGATTACGTCGATAAGCTCGCGGTATTGCTCCAGGAATTTAATGAGTTCCGCCGCCGCGAGGCCGTGGCTGCCAAAACGGGTGTTGTTGGTATCCGGGAAGCGCAGATGTTTCCGTCCGACACGGTGAGTCATAAACTCCTGGTGCTTGTCTCCCTGGCCTTTTTTGCTGTCCTTGTTGTTTAGAATGGCGCCAGCAATAGCGACTAATTTTGCGCCACCCCGGGTCGAATCCTCGAAGGCTTTTGCTCGAGCTCAGTAAGCGCACCCGGAACCTTGACCCCGGGCTCGAGTATTCGCTTCAGCGCGACACTATTGGCCTTGTTGGCCAAAAGGACTGGCCCTGGCACCCCGAGACGTTCCCATTCGCCCATCATCTCGGTGTTGCCGCCTTGAAGCTGTTCTGGTCCTTATGCATGCAACATCCGGCCCAGATGAAGAGGTCAAGTCGCCGTCTATCCTCCGATGGCAGCACATTGTATGCCTCCTGACCTAACGCCTGGACGAGCTCAGACATCAGCTGTTTGTCGCGTTCCGACTGCTCCTGTGGCGACAGTGCCTCCCACGCCTCCATTCCTCCAGCATCAGCGATTTTTTTGTTGTTCCCACTGCTGCACATAGAGCACAAGATCGCGGACTGACATTGCGCCAGGGCATTCTCGCCGAGCTCATCAATTGCGTCGTCGTGTTTCCACGTCAGCAACTCCCCGCGCTGTCCCCTTCTCCGTCGATGCATGATCCCCATTCATGCCCTTGAGTATGTGCAAAAAATTGCGACAGGTAAACTGCTTCCCCAGGCGAGCAGCAAGCGGACTTTCGTTGTATGTCTTGGTGTTCGACTCGACACGATGTTTCCACCCCTCGACGGGCGCGGTCACTACTGTGATCGAGGGTGGACTCGACGCCGGCGTTGCGGATACGCGGTGTAGATGTGGGGTCCACGTACAGCGGGTCCACCTTGTAATTCGGAACACGGTGTGAGCTATCACTTTGTGATACGCTCAAGCGCGGCGGAAATCAGTAACGAAACGACTCACGGAGGAAATCACGATAAGCCTCAGAGACCACACGGCATGCTACGGCTGTCACGGAGGGTTTTCCCACGGTTGAAAACTGACCTGGCGGACGCTCTCTGCGCGGACGGAAAGGTAACACACTGCAACGGAACACACGCACTACGGAACACGACTACGGAACGCTCGCGGAAAAAAAAGGTAGCAAAATTGCCAACAAAGGCCCGACCTCGAATCGAACGAGGGACTCGCAATTACGCAATACTGTGAAGAGAAGTACTACAAATGCGCGCGTTACCAGTTACGCCACCGGGTCTATACTGCAAATAGTCATGAAACAACAATCGACACCCACGGAATCACTCACGGTCGAATACTGGCGCACGCTCTCTCCGTGACGGAAAAATACACCTACAGAGCGTGGGAAAAAGCGGGAAAAAGCGAATAAAGGCCCGACCTCGAATCGAACGAGGGACTCGCAGATAGTGCAATATTGCGAGGAACCGACAATGCGCGCGTTACCAGTTACGCCACCGGGCCTATACTGCCAAACCCACGGAATCACTCACGGTCGAATACTTGCTCTTTCCGTGACGGAAAAATACACCTACGGAGCGTGGGAAAAAGCGAACACGGCTTGACCTCGAATCGAACGAGGGACTCGCAATTGTAATATCGTGGAGAGTCGACTGCAAATGCGCGCGTTACCGTTACGCCACCAGGCCTATACCTCGAACAACCAAGGAGTGCCACACGGACATATTCACGGACGACTGCGAAGCGACGGGATCGGGCAAACGTAAAGGTTGTGGGGCAGGTTTCCGTCGAGCCTAACGGAAGGCGCGTCCGTCAACTTAACGGAGAACATGGGAGTCGAACTTCGCGGAGGGCATGTGAGGATCCAAGGAAGGGCAATACAACGGAGGCTTCACGGAGAAGTTCACGCGCGGTAATCGGGCGGGAATACGTATAAAAGCCAGATGTATTTACCAAGGAAGAGCATCTTGTTATCCCCCACTGCTCACACCTAAGCTACCCTCCCCCCAGCCTTACGGGGCGGAGTTGTCTTTCTCATATACACATAATAGCTCAGGCTACGCCGTCTTCCGTGGGGTTTGCTAAATAGGTCACTTGGATTGAAGGTTCACCAAGGAACCCTTTCTAAAGGTCCCTTCGACTCCGTAAAAACGGGTCGAGAGGAAATTGTTGAATACAAAGGCGTTGGTCACGGCGCAGTCGATGAAAAGCGCGTACTTCTAAACAGCCAGCAGCCCCTACTTAGCTGCGTGCAACTGTTGTATTGGAGGCTCAAACGCAGATCCGTGTGCAGGGCACCACTCCCCATCTTCACGGAAGGCTTATCCGTGAAGACTATAACCACTCCACCATTTCATTCGATACACAACTTCACCACACTCGTCACGGAACCTCATCCGTTGCGCGTTCACACAAGCACAGGAAGAAAACGGGCTACGGAGGAAAAGAGCTATAGCCCGCTCGCGCTGTGTTAAAACCCACGTTTTAAAGACACTGCTTGCCCGAGTAATACGAGGCAGGGAGAAAAGAGAAACCCCCATATCACCCAGGTCTCCCGGCTCGGATCGACGCTCGCATTGCGAAGCTCTATTCCTTCGCGCAAGTGTAGAGCGACCTCCAACCACGGCTTTCCTGGAAGGCTAGCCCCCAACGAGGAACCTAGCGCTCACATCCTAATCCTCACGGAAACGGATTGTACCATCTCACCACCACCACCACAATTATATAAACCTTCCGTAGCGTACGAGTAGCTACGTTTCTCCGCGACAGAGTAATTTCCCTCTAGAGGACGAATCACCTTCGTGTACTTGCCTGAAACCAATTCACCTGGTCAGACATTTCACGGAACCGCAGTCCGCATCACAACGCACTAACGACAAAACAAAGAAAGGGAAAGCGGTAGGGTGGGCAAGAAAAGAACGGGAGAGCGGGAGAGCGGGAAGGTCATGGACGCAGTGAGGAAGGCGGGATGTCACGCCGTCACACTTCGTGTCACGACTTGCCCGCTCCTCCCTCAGTCTTACCTTGGCGAGGCATGTAGAATTTGGCTCCGGCAGGAACTTCCAGACAAGAGTGATTGCAAAGAGAGTTCAGGACTGTTAGGCCCGGTTACAAACCAGTGGGGAAACTACAGAAAGTACTCAAGCTTTTATATGTAGGCGAATATCAAATAGATAAGGAATATCAAATAAAGAGATCAGCATATCAATGAAACAATGTGGATGCATAGCAACAGATAACAAATGCACATGGCGGATAACGAACCGCATGGCCAACCACATGGGCAGATAACATGGTCAGGCTTGAATCTCCAACAAGGCACGAGCCCGCCTGAGTGGTAGACAAGGGAGATTAGATTTACACGCGCTATTTGTTTTTATTAGTATTGAAGCTCATCGCGATTTACTCTTCGCTTCCATTCACGTCCCGTCCTCTACGCTTCCTCGACGCGTTTATCCCAGATTTTTCGCACTCCCTCCCACCGTCCCTGCTGCCCACGCTTGGGTTTTTCGAGTCCTCCTCTTTTGAGGCCCGTTTTCCCACTTGCGTACTGGAGCTGGTTGCGCGCATCCCGCCCGATTCGCAAGGCGCGTCGAAGACGCGTGTTCATCCTTGGCGAATCGGCCGCGAAGCGGCCCAGCTCCACCCGCAAACACACACACCTTCCTCCTCCTCATCTCCTCCTTTTTCTCTCCTCCTTTTCCTTCCCGCACACGACCGGCCGTAGGCCCGGCGCGTTCTCACCACGGCGGCCGAAGGCCGCCTCTCTCATTCCTCTCTTCCACGCGTACTTGAAATCGACGTCTCCCTTATCCTACGACAACCTCAAGCCGTTCGTACCTCAAGTCGAGGTTGTCTCGGAGAATTCGGTCTTGTCCCTCTCCTTCAGGCATGTCGCTTCAAAAATTCCTCCATGCTTGTTTTGAGCCTAGAAAACGATTATTTTTCGCCCTCTCGCACTTTCTTGAAGCTATACGAACAATGCAAGAGGGCAAGAACACCCACCTTGCACTCACCGCAGCATTCAAATGACTATTGACGATTGCCGACTTCCGATCTCGTTCTCCTGTCTTTCTGACATCCTTTCTGTGGCCACAGCTGTGCCACCTCGCGCCCGCAACCATCATGTCGGCTCTCAAAATTCAATGGAAAACTCGGGCCTAGACTAGTAGTGATTTTCCTTGACTCAATTTGCGCAACCGAATCCCAAGTCATTCTTGTCACTTTGAATTCGACCAACCAAATATAAAAAGGAGCCGTCCCTGCCCTCAATCTCTATGGCTCCTTCTCTTCTCTCCCGGTTGTACCAGGACCTCGCGGAGCTGCACGACTCTCCATACCCAGGGGTGCACATCTTGATTGATGATGCTAATGTGCGAGAGCTCTGTCTCATCCTCACTCCTCCCAGCGGTCCCTGGAAGAATCTCTCCCTTCACTTCGACGTTCGTCTACCCGACGAATGGCCGAGCGTTCCTCCGGTGGTGTCCAGCAGCGTGCACGGAATCGACCATCCCAACCTCTTCGGCTCCTATGTCTGCTGCGACCTGTTGAAGCAGAAGTACGAGATCTACCGCGGTGACGGGTATAACGGAGGATACACTCCGGCCCTCACCTTGCGTGGCTTGTTCCTGCAGTTCCTCACCTTCTTCAGCTCGACCAAGGTTCGTTCTCCAATCCTTTTCATAATGCGGAATTTTAATTGTGCTGTTACAGGTAGAGCAGCAGTACGGCGGCCACATCGAGGTGGGGGACTGTACCCTGGTGCGGTACACGCGCGACGAAGCGGACCTGCCGCGCAGGAATCCTGCTGCTCGCAGTGTCATCGTCGTCCAGCGGCCAATCCCAGGGCAGACGCTCGGCTCGTACGCGACCCAGGACATGCTGGCGGCGGAGTGGGAGCGACGCACGGTCAAGCCCCAGGTCGTGCGGCAAGAGATGACGAAAATCGGTCCCCTCCGCGAGGTCCGCAAGGGCGATATTACCCGGATTGAAGAGAGGAACTACCGCTGGACGTCGACGTACAGTGCGATCAGTGACTGGAAGTGCAAACGCTGCGCGTATGGCTCGGACGCGATCCCCCACTGTATCGCCGCTGGGGACGCGGACGCGATGGACGTGGATCAGATTTTGCCGCTCTTCATTCCCCCGGCGACATGCAAGCTCGACCTGATCAACGACGACGTTCTTTACGAGATGGCTCTCCGGCTCCCGTCCGAGTCGGTCATCTCGTTTTCCATCGCCTACCCGCGCTTGTACGACATCGTCCAGTCGATGCACATCCTCCTCCAGCGCGAGCTGCGCTGCTTCTTTCTGCGCACCCCGCTCTCAGAGTCCGTCCTCGGCATCGGCATCGCCTTCGACTTCAACTCGCGCACACTCTCGTCCGACTTTGATTGGCTCAGCCTGCGCGCATACAGCGCCTTCGGCGTCCGCGAAAGCATCGAGAAGCGCGAGTTCACCTTCTTCCTCCCCCTCGCGTTCTCGCGCCCGCACTTCCAGCGCGTCCTCCCCGACATCTGGGCCAAGCTCGAGGAGATCGACAAGGAGGTGCAGCGCGCGGAGAACAAAATGAATAAGAACGCGCGTAAGCGCGCTGCGGGGCCCCCCAGGCGCGCGGAGCTCGTCGGTGTGGTGTACAAGATGATGAACAACATCGTGGTTTCCCTCATGAAGAGCTGCGACAGCGCCCTGGATGCAGCGGGCTCATCCACCAAGAAGACACTCCTCCACGCTTCCGAGAAGGCGGTCGTCGCCTACTGCCACCTCTTCCACCTCGTCATCTGCCTCTGCCGCTCCGAGCCCTCGATCCTGCGCGAGGTGACGAACCGCCTGCGCCGCTTCATTGAGAAGAAGGACAACCGCACCAAGACGCACGTCCCAGACCTCGGCGAGCTCATCATCCTCATCATGCTCGTCGTCTGCCTCCCGCCCGTCGGCCCCGGCGCGCCGATCCAGTGGTCCACCCTCGTCGGGGCCTTTCTCGAGGAGGTCATCATCCGCAACGTGCGCTGGGTGCTCAAGGACGCGCCACATCTCGAGGTTATGGAGAAAGGAGGTGCCAGCACCTACCGTCTCGCCGAAACATTCTTCCGGTCCAAGACCAGCCTGCGCCTCGTCATGTTCCAGATCTCCTTCCTCGATCTCTTCTTCAAGACGTACGCGTCCAATCTCGCGAGGCTGGACAATAACTACGGGTTCCCGGAGAAGGAGCTGCCGGAGACAATGGTACAGGAGATCAAGGAGATATACAAGGTCAATACGTGGCCTGCGTTCTTTACAAGGGTAAGGTTTCCGCAGGGTGTGGCGTTTGGGAAGGACAAGTTCTCGGATATGCTGAGGGATGCGGTGAAGACGAGCGCGGCGCGTCGTTACCATAACCCGTCGTCGGTCCGTCAACTTGGGGTGTTGCAAGGCCAGAGGAAGAGGGTTGAGGAGGACTCTCCTTGGAGGTGAAAAGTAGGCGGTACCACACGGAATAATAATGATAATAAACATTTAAACGTCTGCCACTTCCTTTCTTATACAGAAGTTGTGCAAGCACCCGGATCTACGGACCGACTCGCCGATGCCTCTTCCAAAAGTCCCGTGTTTGCAAGTTTCAGAGTCCGTTGCTAAGACAGGGGAGCTTGCGCGTATAATTCTACCTCTCTTATCTGAGTCTCGGGACAACTGCATGACAGCAACGGTCAGTTTAAATTTCGACCCAACCTCTTTTTAGATGTTTGATCGCAGCATAGATGGAAACTCTCTTATCCTCCTACCTGCATGACAGCGATAGAGCCACCCTCGTACGACGGGTTTGGAGACGAGGCTCTCATTAGTTCCAGCCATGGCGACTCCGAACTCCCAGTATACACTGGACGGCGCGCCCCGCCTCCGCAAGCTGTCGTGCGCGAACCCCAAGAATTCACACACGAGATCAAAGCGCGCGGCGGCGTCCCCTGGGCTACCTTAACCATCCAAGGAGATTCCAGACTCACCAAAGGCATTCCAACTATCACGGAAGGGTCTAGTCTAGTCGGCTCTGTGAAGCTAGCTCTCCGAAGCGTTGAAACAATTCAGGCCGTCTGCGTCTTGGTTCGTGTCTGGTACTTGTTGGCGGCTCGCAATCATGAGGTTGAGTGGACGCGTTCGCTGCACAGATTAAGGGCGAAATCATGGATGGAGGGCCAGCCTCCCCCCCATTCCCATTTCTTGACTTGAAGCATACGGTGTGGTCTGCGGCCGAGGGTGACCCGCGGGCTCCTGAAAATACCGGAAAGTCGATGCTAAAGCTCAAAGGGGAATATCATTGGCCTTTTTCCATCGAGCTGCCGACGACGTTAACCAAGGACGACCGAACGTTTCGCCTTCCTCACACATTCATGGATCGTCTTGCCTCATTTAGCGTACGATACACGGCAGAACTACGTATCTTACGCGGTAAGCTTCGACCGGACGATAAGTGAGTGCGTTGTGCCATATTCTGCCAAGCATGAAAATTAATTCTGAATAGGGTCGCATGCCCGTTCAAATATTTCTCGATGGGACAGCCTGGTCCTCCTTCGGTGCTGCGGAAGGTGTGTGTTTCGTTGTTTCCATTCAGGCCTTGCTTATGAGCATCCTTGACGCTCTACGTTAGCTGGCATACCAGGAGAATTCCCCGCTTTTCGGTCCAGAAGCTGACCCTGAAGGATGGCACACGCAAACCTTCTCTGTGAAGGGTATGGTTTTCTCATCCCGCATGATCGAATTGAAATGCGCGGTGCGTCTATCCACAATGCTTTCAACCTAAATTAATGCGTACCCTGAACAGTTCTCCCTTGCGACCCCGGTTCGTCAAAACAGATATTCGCTCCGACTCTTATTAACAAAACCTAGCTTTCTTACACGAGATCCGCGTCCATCCCTTGCGCAATGACAATCGAGACGCAGGACACCCAAGCTTTGGATCTGTTGTCTTCACCATCGGCGCTCATCGTTTACCTTGAGCGTGCAAATCACGAGAATCTCGAGCTCTGGAGAAATACCTGGGAACCAGCTGGGCAGGCAGTATTTTGGCCATCAACCGAAGGCGCCCCTGAAGATTTTTCACGCCGACGCCATCTTATGGGCGAAATCCACTTGAAGGCAAATCTCCAGCCCTCTTCTGCGGTGTTTGGATTCGCGGTCGAGGTCAGCTTTCGTTAATGTTACTTCGTCCATGTTCATCTACTTAACGTACACCAGTATTCCGTGGTCGTCTTCCCTTTTCAAGCCGCTGCGTTCAAGCCGATGGATAGTGTTCAGCCTGTTCTTGAACAGGTCGTGGAGATTACGACAAGATACGCTGCCGGTCCTCGGCCGAGAACGTACACGCCTCCTACGTACGCAACGCGCAACCCAATCGTCGACCACTATTATTATACCAAGGTCATTCAGGCCGCGCAACAAGCAAAGGGGCGTGGTCGCGTTAGGAGGTGACCGTGATGTGCGTTGCACAGGCAGGATAATTTATGCATTGCACCGGTTTGAATTCAGATGGAAGACTGTCGGCCAGACAGTAGACACTAAAGCAGAATCACACCAAGTGGAAGCCTGCGGCCAGCAGGAAACACTAAGAGGCTGAATCACACCAAGATCAACATGACCACGGTATATTCAGCAGCGAGCGAGCGGGGGAGCCAGCGAGCTACAAGGAGGGAGGCGACAACGAAGACTAAAGACAAGGTATGGCTAGTGTACGTAAGCTTGATCGGGCCGATGTAAGCCGGCAGGATTACATCAGAGAGTACTATTTATTGGTTGTAAACTACCGCAGGACCGGAATGGAATCATTTAGAATCAAACTCGAGCACAAATATTACAGACAAAACTCGTACATTCGATTTGTTATTGAAAAAAAAAAGTGCGACAAATAGGTAAGTATTGTAAGTAGATACATGCAGATGAGGAGCGAGAGGAGTAACACAAAACTTCCTTAATCCACTTCAGCTGCTGCTGTCGCAGCAGCGGCTTTCCCAGCAGGAGTCTCGTCGCGGACGCCGGACTCCGAGAACGGAATGATCCCGGCCATGTCCAGCCTCTGTAGGATCTCCTCCGCCTCGTCGACCTCCATGCTCCCCAGGACCTTGTTGACTTCGACCAACTCTTCGGTCTGGAGTGCCTTCTGGAGGTTGACGGGAAGCCCCTTGAAGATGTCCCAGCGGAGCTGCAACGCTTTCCGCACTTCCTCGATGTCCATATCCTCCATCCCCTCGCCCATGACGAGCTCGTCCGGAGGAGGGCCGGTGGGGATGTTGAAGGTGATGTCGCCCTCGTTCTCCGACGCAAGCATGATGGTCTCGCGACCGCCCTGCTTGGCCTCCTCCTGCGAACGCTTGACGCGTTGCACGAGGTGCGCGTACGTCTTCTCCACATCGTCCATGAAGACGGCTTCGGCGCGCTTGTCGCCGGCGATCATCCTACAAAGTGTTAGTTTGTCGGCATCGCGAAACAGACGGAAAGCTTTACTTCTTGAAAAAGACACCAAGACCGTCTACCCCCAATTTGTCGCCGTACTGGAGAAGCAAGCTTTGGTGGACGCATTGCTTCGAGTACTTGGGCTTGTTATCGTATTGGGCCTTGAACGCCGCTCCTAGGAGCGAGTCCGACGCGCCTGGGACAACAACGTCCCGGTGTTGCTGGATGAAGCGGAACGATTGCTCGAAAGCCCTCAGAGGGATTTTCGAGAATGCCTCGATGGAAGGGGTGAGATTGGCGATGTCGTCATCAAGATCTTCCTCTTCCTCCTCTTCGGCCGGCTCCACTCGAGGCGCGTTCAAGACCTCGATTTCGGTCGTGGTCGTCTTGGCCTTGGGTTTGGTGGTCTTGTCAAGTTTGGCGGCAATCGGAAGTGGAGCAGGCTCAGGTTTCGGAGGAACATACTGTGTGGAGGTGAATATGCACGCGAAGAAGAATAGAGAAACACTGAGAGCTAACCTGGTTCGAGAAGCCATCGTGTATGTCCTCACTGGTGATGTGTTTCTTCTGCTCCTTCTCCTCTTCCTCGAGCGACTTGGTGTCCTTGTCGATCGTCTCCTTGAGTCTCACGACGTGCTCCTTCATTCCATCAGCGAGCGCCTTTCCGAGCTTCTCTTCCCGCTGATCATCGGTGGCACCCGCCTCCTTGACCGCCGCGTTGGCCGCCTCGCCCACCTGGCGGAGAAGAGACAACAGCATTCCGTCATAGGTTTGCTCGAGCTGTTCGGGATCGTTTCCTGGTGGGCACTCTTTCGACGGATTCCGCTGAAGCTGTTCTACCAGCGAATTGAAGTAGACCGTCCGAGGCTTGTCCAAGTCGGGAGACTCGAGCGAAGACTGGATGGATTGGATGCGGGGATATAAGACATGATTACAGGCGATTTGAGCACGGAGGTGGGCGATATTCGCTTTACGCTGTTCACGCTTTTCGTGTATATCACGCTGTTTCCAGCTGAGAGACAAGTCAATCGGGCGCAAGACAAGACGGTCTTTCAGCCTACCGGATCAGCGATTTCTTGTCGACATTAGGATGGCCCTCGATGTCAGAATCGTCCGAGAGCTAACGATCCACAGTCAGACGAGTAGATGGTGATCTCGAGGGGTACTACCTCTAGCTGGTCCCACTTGGAGTAGTTCAAGGGCATGGTGGTGGTCAACGAGCAAGGATGCGGCAATGAAAGCTGTCAGGAATATATGCAATGTCGGATGGTCGCAGAAACTTCTAGAACGGGAACAAAGACCGCTGTGGAACGGCTGAGTCTGGCAGATCAAGGCCGCTAAAGATACACTGATATCCGTAAAGGTATTCTTGCAGGGAAATGCGAGTGTAAGCGTTCTCTTTCACGCCGTTGGCTTCCGCGGAAGACAGAAGCACAAATGTTTGGTTCAAATGATGTTGCCAAATAACGCGGACGCGTCTTCTCCGGTCACACGCTGCGTTCTCAAGCAGCCGTCAGCACCGTTAATCCTGCACTGCATTCAGACATCGTCTGACTCCTCAAACTCGTACACCCACCCCGAGTCTTCAACCTCTCGGCCACGAACTCAGTTACTACCGGGCACTGAGACTCCCGCTCCATGTCGTGGACTGGGCATCTCCGCATAGCCAGGGAGCACCTGAAAGCTTCACGGTTCGACGATTCTCTGAAAGAAGTGAACCAGGTAATTTCTCCGTTGCGTTGTAGCGCGCTCAAAGCTGACAAGCGTCAGGCGCTTCAAGTCGGCGGCGACCGCGAATATACCGTGTATGATTGTCGTGCAGCAATCTACGAAAAATTGGGGAAGCCAAAAAGTGCGCTTCAGGACGTCATGAACGTCATCAAGCTCGCGCCTGCCCATTGGCAAGGCTATGCGCGGGCTTCCCGATTATTCCTGCGAGTTCGGAAACTTGACGAAGCTACAACGATGGCGAACATGGCGCTCGCTCGCCTCGAGCCTACTGACTCTGTCCGCCGCCAAAAGCTCAGCGAGCTGAAGGAGGAGGTGTCGCAGTCTCGACGTCGCCAGATATATCATTTCGGCAAACTCCCCGTCGAAATCATCACCGCCATTTTCGAAATGGTCGCTGCCCCCAACTGGAGTCGAGTCCTCACTCTATGGGCAGTCTCCAAGCATTGGCACAATATCGCATTGAACACACCCAATCTCTGGTCCACCCTCATATTAAACAACCGACACCCTGTGCACCATGCCCAAAAATGGATCGAACGTTCCAAAGGCAGGATTCGCGAAATTTCCCTCCGGTCCTCGCTTTCAAGCATGCCTGTGGACCTCCGCGGATTGCAGTGGAGTCACTTGCGAATTTGCAAGATCGAAAACCACGACATTACCGATTATATTGGAGGAAAGTCCAAACTCCATCGGCTGTCGGATCTCGAAGAATTGCAGGCAAAGAATGCCCCAAACTTCAACCTTTTCCTTTCCGTACCTGATCCAAAATTACGGAGGTTAACTTTGGATGGAGTGCGATTCTCTTGGCAGGCTCTCTTCGATTATCGAACTCTCACTTCGTTGGAGGTTCGACATGCGGCTTCACCTACCTTTCCCCAGTTGATATCTGTTCTTGAATCCAACCTGATGCTTGAACAACTCATCCTCGACTGCGACGAAGCTACATCGACACTACTACCGTCTGATCCACCGACACTGACTCTCCCAAATCTTCACACTCTCCTCCTTGCAACCACTGTTTTCACACACCCCCTTTTCGAGCTCATTACGATGCCTCGTTTGGAAACGCTGCGGCTGTCTCGAATCCGAATGGCTGACCTGAGTCCATTGCTCGAGAAGCGGCCACCATTAATCCTCCTTGCTCTGAACGGTTGTATTGTTCCGAACGCAGACCTTCTGCAGTTACTTGCCCTTACACCCGCTCTCCAAACTCTCGAGCTCACGCGCGTCGATGGTGTAGCGAACGCAGTCATCGAGGCCCTAGTCGGCGCTTCCACCACCCCACTCTGCCCAGCATTATGCCACCTTGACATCTCGCACTGTCCCGACGTGAAATCCGGAGTAATCACAACTCTGCTCAATTTGCGGAACTCTCTGGCTGAGCTGCCTGTCGAGACCCTCCAGCAGCCCGCTCCAGCGCGAATCAAAAGTATCAAGGCCGACGGATGTCCTGGAATCCAACCTAGCTCCATTCCATGGATCAGAACGCGCGTCGAGGCCTTTAGCTGCATTTATTCGACGAAGCAGGCCGCAAGTTGGAGGCGGTAGGGATGTTCGGGTTCCCAGAATCAATTTATTCCTATCTTGTACTTGCAATTCTGTCATTGTTCCTCACTTATTCCATTCTCTTCAATTCATCCTTGGTGCTGCTTCGCATGGGTGTGCCCGATCGAGAGGTCTGCGAGAGCGGCAATCTGCTGAATGGTTTTGTGCAGGGAAGTCCCTTCCTTGACAGCTTCCCAGTGAGCCTTTATAACGTCAGACGAGTGCAAGTAGCGTGAAACACGAATGATACCTCGACAGTATCCCACCCAACCACGAGCAAGAACTTGCTCTTATCCTCGATGCTCTGTCCCCAGACGCACGGCGCGTGCGATCCCACGGCCGCGTCGAGCCCCTTTCCGAGCTCCTCGAAAAGCGGGGTCAACTGCTCCGCCGCGCTTCCCTCCTTCAGCGTGAACGCGACCACCTCGACGGCAGGGGAGGTGAGCGCCGTGTTGGGATCCACCGCAACATTGATATGATCCCGCTCAAATCCCCCTGCAGCGGCAGGCTTGAGCACCTCGATGATGTTCTTGTAGCTCGCCTGTTGAGTGAGCTTTTGGTGGTGTTCGTACGATTCCCAGACTGATCGACTTGGATTAGATCGCGGTACAAATATGGGTTTTCGATCAGGTTCACCAGAAATAAAGTAGCCTTTTTTCACGTCCTCGACTTGTACACCGTAGAAAGAGCTGCCGGGAAATCGAAACGGATATTCGCAACATCGCGACGCGCTAATTACTTACCTGATGTGCCCGTCCGCGGTCTTGATAGCCTCCAGGGGCGCCTTGAACAACTCGGGCGACGAGAAGTCCCCCGAGACTGCGAAGGTGGCGATTTGAATGGCAGGCATGGTGGTCGAAGAGAGAGCAGGCAAGTCCGGTAATCGGTTAAGCGAGATCGCGATTCGTGATTCGGATCTCGCCGCGTATCCACGGTCGTTCTGGTGACAAAAAGGCGCGTCAAGGCTGGTAGGAAAAAATACATGCAATAAGATTAAAATACATAGGCCAATATATCCCAGGAATAAGTTCGAAACCATGACGGCAAACACCACCCCGCCAATCCACGCCGCCTTCATCGCAGATATCCAGAACGGTTGCGCTGCTGAGAATCCACCAGATCAATGTCGCCGCAGCGCCGTAGAGCAGATACGCGAGGAATCTGCAACTCAATCCTGAAGATAGAACGTCGGGGCAGTGGTTCTTCATTTCAAAACGAAAGCATCACTTGCCTACGGTCGGCGTGAAATTAACAATGAGGACCGAAGCGCCAGTGAAGGACCATTGTAGGGCGAGAGCGGCAGAGGGGCGACGAGAAATCTAAAGAGCGCGTCTTGTCCCAATGCGATCACCGGA
This sequence comes from Mycena alexandri, assembly GCA_029233265.1. Lineage (NCBI taxonomy): Eukaryota > Fungi > Basidiomycota > Agaricomycetes > Agaricales > Mycenaceae > Mycena > Mycena alexandri. Next base: position 41,234 of record JARJCM010000478.1, on the reverse strand, counting down.
CATGCGCCGGAGCAGCACAGTACGCCTCGACCTGCCGTGCTGTCCCCGTCTTGTTCGCCGGATCAGTCGTCTTGCCATCTCCTGGTTCCCATCTCGCATTATGATCCACGGGCTTGCGATTCTTGGATTTCTCGGTCGCATAACGAAACGCAAAAGCAAATTCCTCGAGTACCAGGATGAACGGAAAGAATCGGGCGTAAGCGTAGATTGGAGCAGTGGATTCCTGGTCGCTGTACAAGGATCCTTGATGCGGATGGAAAGACGGAGCGCGCATTTCGTTGACTGAGTTGGCTTTGACTGCTCCGTTGTAAGTATTAATGTTTGCGCTTGGCCGCGACAGAATAATTCTTCAAGTTTCAACAGCATTGCACTTCTACCCAGGGCCGCCATCGATTCAGTCAGGAATTACAGCGTCCCACCCACGGAAGCTGAGGCGCCGGCATTGTACGGGGGTGCGCTTGCAAGACTAAAATTGCTGTTTGTGCTGCATGGTGGGAGTTGAGAGCAAGCCGAGGTTGCCGAGCGGCCCGAGCCGCATGTTGCTCACGCAAATATCGCAATCCTCCTGACGTCACTTTTCAATCTTTGACATCGAAATGGTTCTGTGTGCCCGTTGAAGGCCGAAACTCTCAACTTCAAACCACCATGGCTTCAGTGCACAAAAACCATCCTTTCGTAGTTCCTCAATTTACAATTCGTGACTACAGTAAGAAAGCTCTCCAAAAACGCGTCCGACTCGACTGAGATAACTTCAGGCTCCTTCTTTGCTGCAGGTAGGAACGACTATCTTCCTAAAACAAGTGCAGAAAGTCGTTTACAAGACTAGGCGCGCTATGTTGCACGATAAGGTAATGCTGCAACCTAGCTTTTGCTGTGCAACCTAACTTTTTGCTGTAAGTCACGGCGCAATGACGCCCATCGACGTGGTGAAGACAAGGATTCAAATAAATCCCGCATTCAAGGGTCTAAGTATCGTCTCCGGCACGCGCCTTGTTATCGCCAAAGAAGGGGGTGCGGCGCTACTCACTGGGTTTGGACCAACCGCTGTCGGGTACCTTGCCCAGGGCGGCGCGAAATTTGCTGGATATGAATATTGGAAAAAGACCTTCGTTCAAATTGCCGGTGACCAAGACAGTGCTGTGAAATATCGCACCGCTATCTATCTCGGTGCTGCTAGCGTTGCCGAGTTCGCCTCCTTGTCTCATTTTCGGACGCTGAATTGATTTAGACACCTAGGTTCTTCGCTGATATCCTTCTTTGTCCTCTGTCGTGAGTACCCTTCATTTACGCCACCTGGGAACACTCAGAAAGCTAACGACCTGGCGGTTAGGGTGGTTCTCAACTCGAGCGAGCACGGGATCTGACACAACTGATACTACTTTATTTACTGAAGCGAAGCGACCCGCATCCGTCTGGTCTCCGAAAAGGGTTACGCAACGGGTCTGGTCACTGGTTTCACGCGATTGGCGCGTGAGGGAGGCATCCGAGAGCTGTATGCAGGATTTCTCCCGATTCTGCTCAAGTAAGTGTGAAATCTCCGAGTCTCACTGTAGTATCCATATCTTGTGTGTGCAGGCAAATCCCGTATGCAATCGGTCAGTTTACGGTGAACGAATTTTGCCATGAGCTCGTGTTCCGGTCGATGACGGAGGAGACCAAACGAAATCTATCTGCGACTTCCAAGTTTGGTATCGCCCTCGGTAGCGGAATAACGGCTGGGTTCGCGGCGGCAATCCTTAGTCATGTATGTTCACAATCAACTACATATCATTTCAATGACTAACATGCCTCAGCCCGCTGATACCCTGCTCTCCCAAATAAATAAAGGACACGGGCCAACTGGGTCGATGGTGTACAGACTCACCGCCTTGGCCCGCGAGGCGGGTTTCAAGGGTCTATTTGCAGGGCTCGGACCGTGAGCTCACTAATTCTTTCAAACCACTTATCACTAACACTTCTGTAGGCGTATGATCATGACAGCAGGTCTCGTATCCTCGCAGTTCCTGATGTACGGTGAAATCAAGCGGGGTATGCACGTCGTTTCCTTCGAGTTCAGAAGCCTGATATGTTTGTACAGCGCTGGGCGCGCCTCCGGGGCTAGAGATACACAAAGAAGATTAGAATATGTGCAGTATATGGCAATCATTATCAGTTTTAACGCCACAGCAACCGCGGGATGTAGCACAATTACTCGTCTCAGTCTTCCGCCTCCTCGTCATCCTTCCGCCCCAAGACGTCCGCCAGACGCCCCTTGACGTTCCCGCCTCCGTCTCCCTCTAAATCCCACTGCAAGAACTTGCGACACACAGCTTCCGCATCCGCCAAATCTTCCCGCTCCTTGTCTGTCATCTCCTCGTCCAGCAGCTTGCCCAGCTCATGCGTTGATATGAGATGACTGACTTGACATTCAATTGCCGTTGGTGGTGAACAAGAATCGGAAAAAAACTAACCTAACGTGTTGCGCGCGCTGCACGATGCGGGAAGGTACCCCAAAAATCTCGGCACATTTGGCGGCGTGCGAGTCCAGAGTTAACCCTTCTGCGACACTGAGGACAGAAAATAAATAAAACAAACGCAACTAAGCAATGTGCTTACCGGTAGAGATACGTGATCTTCTCGCCCTTCTTGACGCCCAGAGCAGCGTCCTGGCATGTGGTCGAGGCAGAGTTGAGTGTGGGCTTGACGAGATGGTGCGGAGAGTTTGAATCGAGTAATTGCCCCGTGGACGAGGTGAACATGACTTGCATGTGGAGGAACGTGATGGGCACCGCGTCGGGGTCGAGCAAGTCTTCCCGAAACACGTCGTGAAAGTGCGTTGCGGCGAGGACTTTCGGGCAGTTCGGGCCGCGGTTGAGGAGGTGCTTGAGGACGCCGCAGAATAAGCCAGCTCCGTCTGAGAGCAGCGAAAGGAAGAGAAAGGACACGGAAACCAGAGCACCACACAAGTTAGAATCGAACCTTGACAGGGAAGAGGGAACCATCCAGGGAGAAAGAAAGCATACGAGCCTGTGGAGAGAGTTCCCTTGCCAAATTCATCGAGAAGTATCAAAGATCGTGCGGTCGAGTTGCGGAGAGCCAGAGAAACTTGGTTGAGATCAATCATGAAGGCGGATTGAACTTTTGAGACAGATTCTCGTGTGGATATGCGGGTGAAAACTAGGGCGGGTTGGTCAATTCGAAAGCAATGGGCGAAAAGAAGAGTACTCTTGTCGACTATTCCAAGCGTTGCAGCCTCCGCTGGGACAAAGCTAGAATGCGATCAACAAAAGGGAACACTGGTGACTGCGAACTTACCACCCGATCTGGGAAAGAAGGGTATATCATGGGCGAATTGAGAGGAAGCGAGGCACCTACCTGCGCCATATACTGTATTAGAGCAACCTAAGAGGACGAGGCATGAGATTGGTTCCTTTCCCGACGGGAGGATCCGCAGACCTGCTTCAAATACACGCTCTGGATCGAAGCTGCTTCAATAGGGAGGGAAACGAGTAGAGGCGCCCCTCACCTTCCCACACGCGTTAGCACCAGTGCAGAGCACCATACTGTTCCATTCTTCCGCCTCGTTGGTGGACTCGTCGCCGACCAGCACTGAGCGGTTTCCAGAACCCCCTGCAAGGTGCGCATCGTTAGGAACGAATGTGTCAACAACCTGTTCTTGCAACGGGTGCCTGATTCGAGCGTTACACGCATGTTCCCGTTGAGGATTTCAAACGTACCGCCCTTGCTTGATGTCAATGATATTGTCATCGACCATATCCGGCCGCTGATACTCGAAGGCGCGCGAGGCGTCCGCGAAAGACAGAAGAACATCCAGCTCCGCCGAGATGTCGCACGCCGCAGCCATGGCTGGGAAGTGCCCTACGATTTCCTCCAATAGCTCCTGCACGATCTCGATCTCTCTGTCGACGATTGAGGGGTGAAGATCGCCTATGTGAATGTCCATGTCTGAAATGCGGTCAGGGAAGCTATGTAAAGAAGTTATGGAGTAGCGACCAGTCATCTCCTGCGACTTGAAATACACATGGGATCTGTGAAGGGTCGGAGGGGTTCGAAGACACGACGACTGAAAACGCACTCGGATGAAAACTGATCAAAAAATAAACCGACTGCGAGAAGAATTTAAATGAAGGCAACGTACTTGGAAGCTCCACCCGTCGATTACTTTGATTCCCTCCGGGAGTTTCCACTCCTCCAACATTGGAACGCATATGAGGAAACCTGGGTTGGGCATGTTCATGAGCGGCCCCTCAATCGTGCTCCGGTACGCACCAAGTTGCGGAAAATAAACTATATTCAGGGATGAGGCGTAATCGGGAGGCACTGTTTGGCATATCTGCTCAGCTACCTTGGACTGTGGAGGGATTTGAATCTATGAGCTTTGAAGTTGTGCTAGAAACTGACCAGAACAGCGTCTATGCCGTGGTAGACATGCTTGCGATTGTCCAATTCCTCATCAATATTTGGCCGAACGCACACCCGCCCAGAATTAGCAGATTCCTCCCAATCGATCTGGATGTGTTTTTAGGAGTTGATCAACTTTAAACGGGAATCAACCTCACGATTTCGTTGATTCTATTGCCGACTTCTCGAAAACTCGCAATGTCCAGAGCCGCAACAAGCTTAGTTCTCCGTCAGTACGGAGGCGTGTATCATACCGCACCGAACCTCACCTTTTTTACTATTTCCACGTTGGACGCTTGGTGCAATTCCGTGAGGTTATCTCGAAGCATGGCCGAATGGAAGGTGAACTGGCGAGGGAGATTCAGCGCCACATCCCCGCATTTAGGTCGCCGCGAAAGCGAACCTTGACGAGACCCTGCCAGTCGGACATTTTCGCTTTGCCGGACCGCATGATTTCGAGAATGCGAGGCACGTTTTTTATGCCCTTGAGATGCCCCTGCATGGAATATGCAGGCAGCAAGTTCTCTGAAGAGATAAAGCACGCGACGGCATCATGGCGTGCCTTGATGACAGGGAGGGAGAGTGAAGGTCTGAGAAGCCAGGCGCGTAAAAGGGCACGTCCTAGCGTCGTTTTCGTGTTGTTCAGTGTCCCTGTGTACTGTGAGTAAGGGAAATTTGATTGGGAAACATTGCCAACCAAATAGAGATAATCCTTCCTTCGTCTTGTCGGAATGAACCGAGGCATGGCTCTCGTTCTCAAATACCTGGAGTGAACTGAACCAAGTCAAAATGCTATGAATGTGAACGGCCGATTTGCGTACTATAAGGCATCGGCGTTGATTTGCATGACTTCGTTTCTGAAATATGTTGAGAGTGAAGATAGGACGAGATGAAAAGAGGAGCAGACAATGAGAGCGCCTCGATATCTCGAACCTCCAGACCCGCAATACCCTCATCTTCCAGGTCGTTGACGGCCCGCTCGCGGACGAGGTGATCCAATAATGCACCGATTGAGGCAATCTACGGGAATGATAAGAGATCTCACTGTGAATTAACTCTCTTACACAGAGCGGCGAGGAGTCCACAGAAGTGAAATTGGAAAGTCGTATGGACGCATTCCACCGCTTCATGGTGGGATCGCCGCCCGTCGCTTGATGCCTTCGTCTCATAAAATCGTAGGCATTTCGGGCGTCCGAGTTCGACGACGTGGAATCCATCTCCGAAGAGGCGGGAAGCTCGCCATCGTCCTGCGGAAGTTCTGACAGGAGTCTGAGGGAGAGCATCCGCTCGCGGCCTTTCGAGGCTACGAATTCCTTGTGCGGCCGGATTTGAAATACGCCGCCTGAAGCATCCACTGAGAAAACAAGTAAATATGCATATACGCGTCTCCAGGGCTTCTTACTGTGCGCGCGAGCGACATCCATAAATTCGTCTTCGGACCGTGAACTGGTCAGTAGAACGTCAGGACTGGCCTGCTCGAGTACTGGGTGCCGGTGAGAGAACACCAAGGAGAAGAAGAAAAAAACGTACGCATGGTCGTGAGTTCAAAATGCGCCGTTTCTTGCGTGTCTTCGAGACAAAAGATCATACATTTCACTGGATCATAGTACGCGCATCCAATGCGGCCGCTGGTGAAAGTGTTGGGACGTCTGCCAACTGAGAAATGTGGAGTCCCTACTGCTGGCAATATGCGGCGAGACATATCTGTTTCTTGTGAGCATTCACTGGGAAAAACGTCGGGATATGAACGCACCTTGTCGACAGCATCCTCTGAATCACTCTCCGTGCTCACTTCAGTCGCGGTGGTGCCAGGTTTACCTTCCCATCTAACTTTCTTCTTTACGGGAGACGACGGCTCGGTTTCGGACTGGTTTTCTGACTCTTGCGATGGACTTCGCTTGCGTCTGCGCGCCTCCGACGCTTTCTGACGCGCCGGCATTGTCGCGTTCTTGATAACTAGAATGGCACAAAGGCAGAAAGAAAGACGCGACCTGTCACAGCACACGTGATTCAACTAACGGGCGCTACCTGGAAGTTGGCCTGAGACACAACACGAAGAGAGGTTTGTGCAACAATAATTTTAATCATACATGAGTGGGCCGCTCATATCGTGCATGGCTACGGGACGGACAACCCCTCACTTTATTTAACTTTTAAAATTTCTTTTGCGTCGTTTCCCGCAACTACGGATGAGCGATGAATTTGAATCCGGCTCCATAGTCAAGCAGTATTACGCACCATTCAGCAGCAGACTAGCCGAGTCCAACATTACCTTGTTTCCAGAGTTCGCAAGAAGGTTGGCGATCTCCCGAGCGGCTTCCAGTCGCCGCAGCTCAAGGAAACCCTTGTTCGTGCGCATTGATTCTCCAATGAGCTCGGCACTTTTTGCCTCTCCCTGGGCCCGCACAATAATTGACTGGGGAGCACGAGTGAGGAACATGAGGAGAGAATGGAAGAACAAGATTACCAGTTTCTCTTGGATGGCTTGATCGACCAAGAAAGCTGCACGGAGTGCGGTTTGTTGGGCGACCTGGGACCAAATGAGAACAGATCAAGTGAACGGGCGCTAGTGGCTAACCTGCTTCGCTTCCACTGCGTGCGTGAACTCGGGAGAAAAGGCGACGTGGGTGATGGAAACATCGTCAAGAACCAGATTGAAGCGCAAGGCGCGAGTGGTTAGGTGCTCCCGAACTAATCGTGAAACCTGAAAAGAAAATTATTATAGCGAGCCGAACCGAACCGAATATCAACAGGAACGCACCATTTCACGCTGTGTAATGAGTTGACTGGCATTAAATTGCGCAACCACGCTTTTCAAGACCTCGTTGCCAATGGACGGCAACACCCGCTCGTCATAGTCCTGCCCAAGCTCGCGATAAATCGTCGGTAACGCCAACGGCGACGGCCGGGCTAGTACACGACAGGTAATGTTGACCATTTGCAAGTCTACGCTTTGTATCTGAGCACCCGGTATGCAAGTCGACGACGCTCATGGATACCTTTTGTTCCAGTCAAGCTGGCAATATTTCTTGGCTTTGCCCGAATGTCGAAAATGATAGGTGTTTCGAACCAGGGGATCTACGAGCATTCATGGTCTGCGCAGTAAAAGGGGGAAGGAAAAATTACATTTATGTGGGTGCCCTCGTTGTATACATCTTCTTTCACGCCGTGTAACCTGGAATCCAATTACCGCGAGTGTTAACACGAATAACGACGCAAAACGCACCGTGTGTATTTTATAGCACGGTGACCACCATCCACTGTAATTCGGGGTTGTACCGGAGGTCTATATAAAAAATTGACGACTTACCGTTGAACAAACTTGCATTCAAAGCAAGACCACCAGCGACCAGGGCAACTAGGGCACCGGAGCCAGCGAAGAAGCCCTTCGCGGGACCACCACCGCCGCGTCCTGCATTCCTCAGCTGGTTCGCCAGCTTGCGCATTGCTTCTTGGCCGTCCATGGTGTGGAATTAACGCGCAAAAGCTCGGCCGGCACAGATTTGTCAGGGTGATCGGTCACGCGGTCCGTGGCGCATCAATTTGCGACACGCGACTTGTTTCTTCCCCTGTTCTTCCCTCCTACGCCTCGCCATGTTCGCAGAGAATGCAGACTTTAGTAGCATGGTTTGACTCTCCTCGTTGCGGCATTTCATGACCTTTATTTTCGTCTACTTAGCTCGGATGGGTCTCCATCGCTTGTTGGTGAGTGGCAAGTGCCCACACAGTGACGAGTTTCAACCTTGTCAACTCGCTGTCTTTGAAGGTGCGTAAGAGACCATTGAGTTATTTGACACGAGTATTCACCCTAGTTCCAGGGTTATTGTATACTCCCCGCAAATATACGAAAATTATTGTGCGCGGCATGAATCTGTTCAAAGTTTACTGATCCAATAACTCCCTAGCCCTTAAATCTGGAGAAGGTTTGAGCGTGGCTTTTGTGGTTGTGTGGTAGGCCTGAACTTTTCCGTCTGTTTCGGTATTTTACTGGCAATAGGCTCATTGGAGATATCTGCAATTTGGTCAGTCTTAATTTCCGCACACTGCAGACAAAAATCACCTCCTCGCACAGGTCGGCGCCGTACTTGCCAACTTGCTGCCCACGGTTATCATCCTCGCTGCCTACGTGAGCTACATATCCCCCTGGATTCAACGTATCCGCTCAAATTCATCAGTACTCACTATGCGACATCATCCTGATGGTTCAAATATATTTCTACCGGTGGAAGCGAGGACGTCAAGGATCAGAAGAAGAAACTCCTTTGTTGACTCGCAATGACAGCGGAAACTCGGCCAGCAAAGTATCAACAAGGACTTTGGTTCTGAGATATACAGCGGCACTCATATTTGTTTTCGGTGTCGGTGTTCTCGCGTGGAGGATTAGCCGCAACACTGAGAAACCAGAAGTTCCTTCGAAGCACCCAACCGCAGCCGTAAAGTGGACAGTTCAGATCCTTGGGTGGTCGAGTGCAGTGTGTTACGTATGTCTTCTCCATAGTTCTTGTTTTTCACACAATCTTACCACATACTTCAAGCTGGGGTCGAGAATACCGCAAATCGGTAAGGCATAAGATCAAGATGGCCCGCTTCCCCGCTAAAGAACTTGTTCTAGTGAAAAATTTTCAGACCCACTGCGAAGGATTGTCCCCAGGTACGAAAGCGGCGGCTGCTTCTTCGCATCGTCGCCAACTCTATCTACATAGCGCTCTTCTTCTTTGCGATCGTCGGCAATCTCGCCTACTCCTTGTCAATCATTGCCAAAAGCAGGGACGGAGACTATCTAATCACCAACGCGAGTTGGCTAGCTGGTGCGCCTGTGTTTAAGTATCGACTAGATAGCTAACTCTGGGCTTAACTCCCGCAGGATCTGCTCTGACTGTGTTCTTGGACTTTATCGTGAGCCCAGTTTTTCCTATTGGAACCAAGCTGTGCTAAAGCCATTTCGAGGTTCTGGGGCAGTTTTTCTACTATCGCTCTCTCACTCGGGATGTCGGGGCGTCGTTATCGAATGAGGATAGAGCCTAAATTAGGAGCAATGTACTATGTTGAAAAGACATTAAGGGAAGGCCAGAACCGAGTGTTCGGATGCGTGCTGCCAAACAATTGTAAATGTTTTCCGAGCCTGCCTCGTTCCATCCCTCGTGTCCCGAACGCAAATTCCTGAGTCCCACGATGCAGGTCAGTCATCACCTCTTGCTGCCGCCGTAAAAAGGGGGACATGAGGATCCTTCCGCCTGCCCGCCTCGTGCAAAGCTGGCGCAGAACCCTCTGATCCCCCGATCCTTTGTACCACCCACCGCTCAAAGGTACGCATGCGCCCGACCCAGAAACAATCGAGCCAAAATGAAATCCATTCAGAACACCTACCTCGAGGCCGTTTGTGAGCTCGTTAACCCCATATCGATCTAGCGGCGTCCGTGGATATTTAGACCAAAGGAAGTCCTTCGGACGCCATCCCGATGTCCACTTATCCTCTGCGCGTCTCTCCGACGAGCGCTTGCACTCCTCGCTGGGGTCCGCCGGCCCGACCGTATCCTGTTTCCTCCCCACCGCCACCGCTCGCGCTCAGGCCTCTCGACGACGCGTCTCGTTCGCGCGGTCCACCAGGAAACTTGTTAATACCGCGTCTACGAGAGGCAATACATTCACTTGATTCCAAAATGGCGTCCTTGATCAGCCAACGCCGTGACCTAGAGTCACGGTTGGAACAGGCCGTACGACTCCAGTCTCCAGTGCTTCGCCTCCCGAGCGAGCTGCTCTCGTCGATCTTTATCACTGGGGTCTTGGGCGGCAGCACGGAGGAGGACACCTCCGAGAGCACGGACGAAGGGAACTGCACTGTGATGCTTGGAACGCTGATGCTCGTATGGCAAGTCGCGCTAGAATTCAATTTGAAGAATATTACGTGCTGATTCTGCTGGAGTAGTCGATACTGGCTAGAAGTAGCTCTCGCTACGCCCTTGCTTTGGGCGAAGATTGTGGTGAGCCCGCATCACTCCCTTGAGCGGGCTCGTCGGAAACTCGGCCGCTCGAAATCGTGTCCTCTCGACATAACAATCAATTTCGGGCCGCGGACAGAGTACACTTCCAGTGTTACTGAGCGAGTTGTCCACGCGATGGATCTCTTCCGCCCGGCCCTCTGGCGTATAAAATCCTTCCACCTAAGCGTCCCCAGTCGACCTCAGGCCCACGCGGTATTATTGCGGTGTCAAGAAGATGCGCCCATGCTGGAGACATTATCTATTCGCATATACCATGCCCTGCAGGAAGACAACTACTCCATTGCGCCGCTACCGCTGTTCAATGGCCGCACCCCTCGACTGCGTTCGTGCTCCCTCGATTCTTTCAACTTTGGGTGGGACGTGCGACTTGTTTCCCGACTTCGCGTTTTGAAGCTCGGTGGCTATTTTAATGCCCACACCCCATCCACCAACACCCTCCTCGGTTCGCTTCTTTCCATTCTCCTGGTTATGGTCGTTCAATCCTGCTACTTCACCAGGAATCCTGCGTGAATGTCCCCAGCTGGAGGAAATCGCTCTCCGCAACTTGTCGGACGTCGATTGTGCTCCGTGTTTCTACGACTCGGAGGAATACGAGTTCCCCCAGCTGACGAAGATAGTCCATCTTCCCCACCTTAAAAAGGCATCGTTTTACTGTGCCGGGATCGCCCTGACACACCAACTGATGGCCCAGGTTACTTTTGCGAATCTGGAAACCTTGGAATTGTGTTATCTCGAAAATATCACCCCGGTCCTACAACTAGTGTACACTCAAGCGCTCACTCGACTTCCCCTCCGACAACTTCGCATAGAGACGTGCCTATTTAATGAACTCAAGCTTGTCAATCTCCTGCGCCGACTTCCCTCTTTGGTCAAGTTGGAGCTGGTCGATTGCGAAGACGCGTCGTCTGGCCTTCTTCGAGTGTGTAATTTTTTTTAAATCCACTTACTACTATAACCTAACCAACATTTTCCTAGGGCCTCTCTTCGTCACAACCTTGGGTCTGCCCCAAGCTGGAGTCGCTCACCCTCGACAGCTGCACATCTTTGGATTGGGACTCGCTGCGCACGTTCGTTGAATCAAGATTGCCCGCCAACTCTCATGCGTACGCCCGATTTCAGGGTACGCAGACCTTTCGTTCTTCTCAACGCACAATCACCTCGGCCTCCACGGCCGCCGCCGCGCACCACGCGCGTTCACAATCCCACCCTCCCCCTCGAATTCCTCACCCCAACGTATTTCTGGGGCCCCTCCGCCTCCGCGCCATCGATGTGACGCGGTGCAATCAGATCAGCAAGGAAATGGTCCAATGGCTGAGGATGTACGTCGCGGAAGTTAAATGCGAGCGCGCAAAGGGTGTTTGGGGCGAGCCCATGCCATAAGTGGCTGTCGGCTTGTTCCTATTTTCTTATTTTTTGCATAACATTTATACGGAATAAGCGGATGTATTTGTAGTACAATGGATCGAAATTTGCAAAGCTTCAACCTACTCGGCGAAAACTAACCTGCATTCATGTATGCTAGCAGTTCCTTCCGATTGGTTTCCTCAACCTTTTTCTGCCTCGCAAAACCCCGGTGGCCGCGCCCCATCTTCTTCTTCTGTTTCCTGAGTTCCTCCGCTGCTTTCGTATGCGCTGACATCGCAGCGGCGTTGTGTGTTATGCGTTTCTGGGAAGCCTTGTACGGCCCTACCGTCTTGGCCTTCAGACCAATACCAAGGCGATCCGACTTGAGAACAGTCGCTATCGGGGTAATGAGGGCTTTGCGCAAGGAACCCTCCGTATCTTCGCTGATCGATGTCGTATTGTCGTGGATGGGGCCGTTTTCTGGATCGGACTCTTCCGAAGATTCAGAATCGGACATCGTCAGATCTATAACTTCGTCTATCGGCTCTTCTATAATTTCCTCCTCCTTTACTAACATGTGGACCTGGTTCCCGGCAGTTGTTGGAATCATTTCCTGGGGTTCCCTGTCGGACGCAATGCATCGTCGAACAATTCCAGGTCCGAGAGGTTCGCCCTCACTCCACCCACTGTTTTGGAGCATCGCAAAACCTCTATTGGCAGGTCCGAGAGCTAACCACACCGGAGGCGTGTATCCTTGTTGAGGCGGATCGCGTTCAAGGATATCAGCGAGAGTTGACGGTGCCGCAGCGACTGGGGGAGGCTCGGAAGCGATTGCATTCATTATAAACCAATTATTTTTGTCCCTTCTCTCGGGAGGGCGTCGCATGGTCGTCGTGGATGGGCCAGCAGCTGCTGCAGGCTGAGAGGCGACTCGAGGGCGAGGATTCGTCGTCTCTGTAAGCGATCGATACCACCCCGCGACATCTGAAGCAGGTGTAGGATGTGGATTAGATTTTGGCGGCTCAACGATGGAATCTCGTTGAGCAGGAACAAATCGAGGCGGAGGTAATTGGCGTTTGTGGAACGCAAGTCTGGCCTCGGCCTCCCATGCTTCGCCGGAGTCTACTTCCTCTCCCTCCAGCGGTACTTGACCGGTTTCGCGTTCTAGTTGCTCGCGTTGCGCAGGATCATAGTGCGAGTAAATCGTGAAGGCTGTGGTGGCCATGAGAAAGGTTGAACGGGTTGACTCGATCACACTGCCACTGATTGTTCTTCCATGCCTCCTCCAGCTTTCAATTCAATGCCACCTCCTGCTCCTCCAACTCCTCCACCTTCTCTCGGCCCGCCGCTCGCATTCCCCGATCGCCTCCAAATTGATGAGGACCCTTACTTGTACGACGCGATTGTGCTTTACCACCCGGGTACCAAGGCCACGCTGGCCACTTTTTATTTATTCGCAATGCCAAACAGTTGGAGCCCAGGACTCCCTCATTCCGTCGTAGTGGACGCAGCGCAGATCATCGCTGCGAACAAACCAGGTGTCCTCGTTCGCGTGACAGACGACGCGAAAGTATTGATAGCGCCCTCGCTACGGGACGTACAGCGGCTGGCCATTGTCCCCAGCAACCCCGCGGAGATGCTCCTGTCGGGCCGCTACCTTTATTTTGTCCAAGAACCCAACGGCGGCGGCTATACAAACCAATATCACACCCTCAAAAAATTCGCCCAGTGGACGCCGCCCCGTGCTCTCCCAGCCCATTGGATCTTGGACAACCGTCCCCCAGAAAATTACCCGATCGGTCTCTCTGGTACTGCGGCAGCAGATTACACCAAGTTTACAGATGGGCAATGCCTCCTCACTGGAGCCTCCAACCGCCTCGACTCGTCGCACCTTATCCCCAAATCAGAGAGGGACTGGGTAAGTGTCGGTGTTTGTTGCCCCCAATGCCAGCAATGATCACTAACACTCTCTAGTTCGAGGCAAACGGGATCTTGTTGGGGAGCGGCACGAGGGACGCGATTTCTGGCCCCACCAACCTCATTTCGCTGCGAGCAGACCTGACGGGGGTTTCCTTTGATCATGGAGAGTTTGTAATAGTCCCAGTGGAAGGGAAAGCTGTTTGTTTTTTCATCACAGGCAACAATCGGGACGTGACCAAGCTTGCACATGCTCGTGTCGTTCCACTCCCGGGGAGGATTGGCCTACTCAATCTGTACATCCGCTTCGCCTGGAATGTGTTCAAGGGACCAGAGGAGCACAAACCTGGGGACACGTCGGATGGAGGGTCGTCGATATCCTACGACACTTCGAGAACACCTTCGACAGCCGCTGACGCGCCAATAATGCATCATCTTGACTACGACGAGCCTGTGGCAGCACATATGAAGGTGGCCGACTGGTTGCACAAAACCGCTGATTCCCAACTCGAGCAGCCTTCTTAGAGACAATGGAGCTGTTCAGGGCGGGCCAGTGATCTCTCTCACTTTTTTTTTCTTTGTTGAATTTTTTTCCCCCTCACTATGATATGATCCTCTCGCAAAGACCGATGGTCCACCATAGTCTAGTCAAGCGCCACCCCAATGTACAGTAAATAAATTGCACATGTTTTCTACCAGTATGAAAAACAAGATAACCGGAAAAAAGGGAGAAGAGGGAAAGCGACCAGAGAAGAAATAAAACCGGAATCCGACGAGTGATCACCTTGACCTATTGGGTATTATTTCTTTCTTGCCATTAACACTGATCAAAAAATGTGAAATCACCCGAGAAAGTTTCTACCAGAAATTCTCCGCGGATGCACACCGGTGTCGCCCAAGAATTGTCCCTCGCTGGGATAAGTGTTGAACTGAGCTTTTGGGGTAGATATGGTGTACATGGTGGTTTGAGCAAAGATGAAAAGCTGCGGCAGCGGGCAGGGTTTGTAGCATGTAAGAAGCCAGACATGAGGTTAGGAAGAACAACACATTTAATTGTCACTGACACCGATTTGAACTATTTACAAGGTCGAATCAAATCTTGTCGGAAACTTCGACTTGTCGATGTACGAATTGGTGGAAGGGTGCTTCTTGTCGCCCTTGGACAGGTTGCGGCAAAGTCGTAGTTTGTCGGGTACACCCGGGCCCTGTGTCGACGACGAGATTAAGATGGGGAACACTGGAAAGGGCCTTTGAGGATCTCCTCGACCGTGTGCTGTTCGAAAGGGCCGCTCATCCTGCCGTCCGCCACCTCCTCCTTCAGGTAATCGTCCACGAACGTCAAGGGATTAGTGTGAGAAATATGGTTAGGGAAAATGACCGTCTCGAGGAGGGGAGGGAAGTCGCCCATGGGAAAACCGTGTCGGAGTTTGTCGACGAGGTCAGGGTAAGCCGGCGACAAGCCGTGTTCGTCAAAGAAGAGATTGGAAAGCGTCCGCGTCGTAAGGGGTACAAATGTGATTGAAGATCTCGTCGAAAGAGGCAGGCCGCTTGGGGACATTGCAAGAGTCCAAGACAGAGTTGACCTCGTCTGCGCTGGCGTCAGAAGGGGGGGTTCTGGCGGCAGGTCCACGAGAACGCGTGGTGGTTCTTGTTGCCGCAGAGAGAGCAGGCGTGGATGCGCGCGGCGTCGTAGGTGCAGCCGGCGGTAGCCCACTTTGTGTTCCAATTCCTACATAATGTTTCCCGGATCGCATGTTGAAAATGTCGCGGCCCCGGAGCGCGCAGAGTGGGGCGGTGCCGTCGGCGAAGATAGTGGAGGTGCAAGCGCAGATGAGGCATACGACGGGCGAAGCGGCCCCGCCGTTGCCTGCTGGAAGGGCGCGCCCCCGCCCTGGAAAGGTGCGCCACCTGGCGCTCCTCCTCCCCGTCGCCGACGCCCCGCGCCACCACCGCCTCTGTGACACCGAGGGGGGTGCGCCGGGGCCCGCCGTGGTGGGGTAACCACCGTCGCTGCTAAAGCCACCGTACGCACCACACGCACCACCGCCGTACGCGTAACCCATGTACGCCGCCGCCAAGCCGCCGCCCGAGAGGAGGCCCCGCGCAAGGTTCAAGCTGGCGATCTCCGTCTTCTTCAAGTCCTCCTTGTACACCTCGCGCGAGAACTTGAAGTGGAGGGCGGAGTAACGTTTACGGATTTTGATATCTGTGGTCAAGATCGCAGGGAAAGTTAGTTTTCGCGTCGTCCTGGTCCTCGAGGAAGCCGAAGTGCGCCTCCAACGAGCGGTCTGCTCGCTGTCGACTACCCCGATGAAACCCACGTAGTTCTGCGCCGCCTCGATCCACTCGTCGCGGTCCAGATCTTTCTCGGCCAGGCAATTGGCCTCAAACGCTGCGGTGCTCAGGACACGCAGGGGCTTGTCGGCGGACGAGGTCACGTTGAGCTTGATCTTCTCCATCGTCACCGCGTGCGCGTTGATAAAGATGAGGGAGGGGGAGGTGAAAAGGGAAAGAGGAATGTAAATGTCGTTGAAATAAAGCTCACTCTCGACCTCCTCTCTCCTCTTCTTGAGGGGAAGTCTCTCTCCAGAGTCTCCACTGCTCTTATCCTCTTCCCGCGTCTGCTTCATCCCCCCAAACGCTTTGATCAACCCCACCCGGACTTCGGTGATAGTTTGCGGACGGCGTGATACAGACGGGAGTCGGGGGGCATTGCCTCGTCCTCTTCGTTCGAACAGGTGACGTCGGATTCGATGTCGGACGCGTCTGCGTCTGCGAACGCGGTGTGTCTGGCCTTCTGGACTGCGCGTACCGCGTTCCTAACTCGGTAATTTCTTTGTTCATGCGCCGTTTGGCCGACTTAGGGAGCTCCAGGAGGGCCACGTGCCGCCGACATGTGGGTGCGTCTTTTCCTCGCTGGTGCTGTGCCGTTTCCGCCGCCGCTCGAACCCGGATTTGAGCCGTTGTCAGCCATGAGAGAGTATATGGTATGAATTACGAGGAGTATAGAGCTTAATAACACGTAGAACGAGTGCTACCGAGTCGAGAAAGCGACGGGGGAGCGGAAGCGAGGTGAGCGCAAAGTCACGCTGTCACGCGCATCACTCCGGAATGCGCTCCGAGCGCCCTCGATCTTAACTTACCGTAATCGTATCCTACGACAAACCCAAGCCGCTCGTACCTCGCGTCGGAGTTGTCTTGGAATGTACTTCTGGCGGCGCTGTCGGCCTTAGCACCTCTTCACGCATCTCTGGCCACCCTTTCTATTTTCCCCACCGTTCTGAGAGGACGCCACCTTCACACGGCAGCAGTGCACACCTGGATAGGCCTGGATCTCCAAAAGTCTTTATGTCCTCCAATAGCAAGATCCGAGACGGTCTGTTATTCCCTTTGGGCCCGGGGAAGACGCCCGGACCGGGATAGATTCTTTGGTCACCGTTCTTGAATGTTCTCCCCAAAAATCGCCTTCTCACCACGCGTGAATTTGTTGAACAATCTTCGCATTAGATCACGATGCCGAACGCCTGCCCTCGGGGTCATGCAGGGTCATGCTTGGCCAGTGTTACCGGGTAGGGAGGGTAGGATTACGGGAATCTCATCATCTTTCACGGCGGCTCGCCGTTAAGGCTACATAGCACCATACAGACCCGTGAAACAGTGGCCTCTCTCTCCCTCATCGACGGAATCGCTTGTTTGGTGCTTGGAACTTCCGCACTTAACGCGGCGGCCGTTGTATAAAAAACCCCAAAGTATCCAACTACCTACCATTGACAGCAATGGCTCGCTTCACCCGCTTGAATGCTCTTTTTGCTCTTGTCGCCGTTTCGACCACCCAGGTCCTAGCTCAGAGCTGCCCGTGCGGTTACAAAGACTCTAACGGACATGTTTGGGTATGTATCCGTATGTACACCTCCAGTCTCTACACACGGATTTATTTCATCTAGCGCGAGGCTATTGTTTCGACCTTCACTCAACCTGCCGGGGCTTTGGCTGCGCTCAGCCCGAATTGGATTGTAGCGACCGACCTCGAGCCACAACCTAGTCCGGCGACTGCAAGCATTCAATATGTCACGGCCAACGTATTCGAATTCAACGATGCTTTGGGCCTGAAGGCTTCCGCCGTGAGTCGCCTTTATCCCATTTAACCCTCACCGGCTAAGTAAGATAGTATGACAACAGCGGTTCGGTGAAGAGCGCAGAAATATTCACGGAGGTTGGGCCATCTCATCTCTTGGATTGCTGCGTTTGACGCTCAAAAATCAGAGATCCGACATCCTGTATGGGTCATTCCGGATGGAAGCTCAAGTGCCCTCTGTCCCTGGTGTCGTGTTTGGTGAGAAAAAGTGGTCTCGTCTTAAACGCAACCAAATAATACACACTCTCAGGCTTCTTCACATACATCAGCGACAGTCAAGAGCAAGACATTGAATTTTTGTCCTCTGATTCCGACTACTACCAGCACTTGCACTACACGAACCAGCCGGGGACAGTCGATGGCGATGTGGACCCGGCTGCAGCCAAGGTCAGTCCTCAATGGCGGTTCAGAGTCGCGCATACTCAAATACTGTTCCGTCAGAGCGTCGTTGTTTCCGGAGCGGACTTCACGTATGTCACATTACATAATTTTTGTTTCTGTAACTGACTCCCAACCTCAGGACTTTCGGCGTTCATCGCTTTGACTGGCTCCCTGCGTCAACCGTATACTCGTATTCCGGAAGCAACAACGGCGCGCCCATCACCGTAATATAACACGTACTTCCTGAGACTGCTGGGACTAACTGCTGAATAAACAGTCGACGACCACAATCACGAAGAATGTGCCTACCACGCCATCCGAGTTCATCCTCAATGTCTGGAGCAACGGCGATCCGTAAGTGGCCTAGTACTTGAGAAAGTAATTAATGAACCCGCCTGCAGGAACTTCTCAAAGGGTCCCCCGACCGCTGACGCCATCGCTACAATCCACTACGTGCACCTCTACTTCAACTCGACTTCCTTCTCTGCCGCCTCGTTCAACTCGGCTTGCAGCGCCGCGCACAATGTTGCCCCATGCAATGTTTGAAGTATTTTGATTTTTGTCGGAGAATAAATATAGTGCTCCATCTACCCTTCGAACTCGAGGATGCCTGGAGTAAACGCAAATACATACATAAGTAGGCCCTCGTAATATACACCCAAGTCAGAGAACACCACCCCATCGACGAGCGACTGCGACTCTCAGCGATGATGGGCGCTGTGAAGGAAACCAACGGAACGCATAGACCAGCTAGAGCCGTCCCTCCACGCGATCTTCGATTAGTCTGGCGACGGTCCGCCCATCCACGGGAATAGAGTTCCCCTGGAAGCCCTCCGGGTAATCGACCTTGGGCTTTCCCTCCCCTAATCCTTCGGTTCGGTACCTACCGATAATGAGGATCCAAGCAGCCATGACTAATAGAGACGCACTGATCGTTCCACACGGCAAAATGTTTCATGCCTAAGGCGCGCGTCGTCCATTGGTAGTCGTGCGCGAAGCCGCCGGGGTAGAACATCTCAATGACGGTGGAAATGCGGGTAGGCTGCATCATGACTAGATGTGTCAGTCCATTGCCATGCACCTGGAAGTAGTCAGTATTTCTCCGAATGGCACCCAGTGTCTGCGCACCCCCAAAAGGATCTGAAACGAGGATCAGCGTGGAACGAGATAGGATATGAAATGACATACCGTTGTTCGACTAATGACTCGCAGCTGCTCGTCTTTCGTCATCTTTTCTGCCTGCATAACATTGAGCTCCCATCCAGCGCCTTTGCGCCTAACGAGCTCCTGTAACGCGCTGACTAGCCCGTCATGGCTCTCTGGCGTCAGCTTCCGCTGCCCCGCTTCCTGCCGGGTAATGTAGGTGATAACTATTTTTGAAGGCATTGGCAGTTTGGGGTCCCCTTCCCGGACATCGCTGCTCAGAACGACCTGTTCGGTGTTTTCTGGAGGGCTCAAATCCGCCCCAGCGAAACGCAGCATAGCGTGCCGCACCGGCTCCCACCAACCGCCTACCCGGATGCCGACCAATTGATTTTTCTTCCGCATCGCATCGAACGCTTCGGCTGCGATTCTCTGCGTCTGGCTTCCGCATATTTCCCCGCGGTGTGATGCGCTCCGGTCCGTGAGTAGCAGGAGGGGGAAGTGCCACGCTCGATCGCCGGAGGAGGTGATCGTCACGCGGTCCTCCCAGTCCTCCATGACTTCGACAGTGGTGGCAGGGAATGCTGCGCGCATGAAATACGCGTTGAAGCCTGGGCCGTCGCGCCATCCGTCCGCATTCGAGCGGGCGAAAATCACGCGGTGAATGGGCGGCGGGGCAGGATGTGGCCCAAGCATGTATTCGCGGTCAGTGTCGGTGAGGCTCGCAGAGAACGCGCCATGCCAAAAGGCTTGAACGCCAAAGAAGAGTTCTGCCACCAGATGGTAAAAGTGTCGTAGAAATTGTGTGGGCTCATTGACCAAAACCTGTTATCGAATTAATATGGTAGAGCGGGAGATTGAACAGGGAAATGCGCGCCGTATTTCCATCCACGGATAAAACTCGGTTCTCTCGACCGTTCCGCACGTCGTCCCCCCACCGATGCCGAGCTTCGGCAGCCGACACGATGACCATACTCCAAGGCTTCGGTTCACGCAAAGCAATATTTTCCGGGTTGTTCTCCGCTTTTGCAGGGTTACTCGTCATTAGACGTATCTCTGGGAATTCCAGCGGAGTGTCGGAAACGATGATAAATGTCCCATTGGACATGTAAAGGTTTTTGAATACTGCGAGGAGACATTTTAGCACAGGGTTTGGCTTCAATGGAATTGAGACGCACATGTCCATCCCGGCGCGTGCGCTACAAGAGATGTTACCGGTAACTGCAAAGCCAAGTCGAGGGGACTAGACGAAACAGGCCCGGCGGTGGGCTGGGCAACGAAAGTGGTTGTTACTGTTGATGGTTGGACGAGTGTAGTTATGAGAGTTTTGGTACGGTACACAGGCGGAGGGGGATCAGGAGGGTATACTTCGCGGACACCAGGATCAATGAGAATTTCTGGAGCCGCCGACTCATGGAGGAAGAATACGGTGAAAAGGTGCATGCAGGCTGCGCCCACAAGTACGAGGATCGCATCTCTGCGAGTCAGTGAATTGCGAATGGGCATGAGTGTCGAAAGGCAGGAGACGCTGCGGACCAAAGACGATTATATCGAGATAGATTGGTGACAAGAATGCCGGGATAAAACGAAGGCGGGGGACACGACGTGAGTCTATAACCTATACTTGTACTGATATGAGTTCAAGCGCGGAGATTGTCGGCGCTGTGAGTAGCACAATATATCACTCAGCACTTACCGCGTTGTTACAGCTCTCAACCCCGGGAGCGAAACGAAAATAATGGGACGAGGTGCTGGTCGTGCAAAGCGTGAAAGTTTTCACAAGCGGCCGCTAAAAGGGGAAGCCCGACGGTAGCCTTGGCAAGATCGCCGGGTGCCTGATTTCTGCTCAAACCTTCGTTGCGAGCCTCTGACAAGCCTGTGCAGCCTCCATCTTACGGGCCAACTCGAAAAGATCCCTCTCGCATGCTCCCGACAGAGCCTGGCAAACCAAACGGCTTTTTCGAAGACTGATACTCAACTGATACTTGACTTGATACCGGATAGCAGTGGAGTTCCGGAAACAACCTGGAAGCTGAGTCGGGAGCCGATGAGCTTGATTCCTAATCATGGACAACAAACCCCTGTCTGCTCACACAATTCAACCTTCCGAATATTATACATCTGTCCCAATTACAGCTACAAGATGCTTTACACCGGACTAATAAGAATCGAAACGAGCGTGAGCGAAATCAACCGCTAGAAAAGGCTCGACATCTAAACTAGAGTTTCCCACCGACGCGATTTTCAATCAGCTGCGCAACAGTAGGCCCATCGACGGGGATTCTGTTGCCCTGAAATCCATCCGGATAATTAACGCGTGGTTTCCCTTCGCCGATACCCTCGGAGCGATACCTGTAGAAAATGAATGAGCGCAGCGGTATATGAAAGAACAACAACGTACGTGTCATTCCACACCGCAAAGTGCTTCATCCCAAGCGCGCGCGAAGTCCATTGGTAGTCGTGCGCAAAGCCACCAGGATAGAACATCTCGATAACAGTGGAGAGGCGGGTTGGCGGCATCATGACGAGATGGGACAGTCCATTGCCGTGTACCTGCAATTCCGGTCAATATTTCGTTCTGACGATACCCAATTCTACGCACCCCCAAAAGCATCTAAAAAGACGGTTTGATCAGCATTGCACGAAAGAAAGAAGCCGAATGACGTACCGTTGTGCGCGCAATAATTTGCAGTTGCGCATCCCTTGTCAATTTTTCTGCCTCCACAACGTTAAGCTCCCAAGTTGGGCCTTTGCGTTCGACAAGTTCCCGCAGCGCATCGACGAGCCCGTCGTGGCTCTCAGGAATAAGCTTCCGATTCCCCGCACTCTGCCGGCTGATATAGGTGACGACAATTTTGGCAGGCATTGGGAGTTGCGTGGATTCTCCCCCCGCCGCGTCAAAGCTTGTGTCCGCACCAGCGAATCGCAGGATTTTCTGTCGCACTGGCTCCCACCATCCGCCGACGCGAATGCCTACGAGCTGCCCCCGCTTGCGCATGTACTCCACCGCCTCCGCCGCGATTCGCTGCGTCTGACTCCCGCAGATCGCTCCCCGGTGCGAGGCGCTCCGGTCCGTGAGCAGCAGCTGGGGGAAGTGGAACGCACGGTCGCCGGTCTCGGTGATCTCCACACGATCCTCCCAATCTTCCTGCACTTCGATGGTGGTCGCAGGGAATGCAGCGCGCATGAAGTACGCGTTGAAGCCCGGGCCGTCACGCCATCCATCTGCACTCGAGCGGGCAAACATGACGCGATCGATGGGGGGTGGGGCAGGGTGTGGGCCGCGAACATATTCACGGTCGACATCGAAAGAAGGTTTAGCGAACGCCCCATGCCAGAAGGCTTGGACACCGAACATGAGTTCTGCGACAAGATGGTAATAATGTCGAAGGAATTGCTGGGGCTCGTTGACAAGAACCTGGTCTAGATTAAGCAGGTCAAGGTGAATGCTGGTAAGAAATTGCGTACAGTATTTCCATCTATAGTGAAGACCCGGTTCTGCCCTACATCGTCTCCCCATCGACGGTTCGCTTGAGCGGGAGTTAGAAAGGCCATGTTATAAGCGGTGGGTTCACGCATGGCAATGTTTTGAGGGGTGTTTTCCGCCGGCAGAGGGTTACTTGCCATGAGACGTATCTTTGGGAACTCAGATGGAGTGTCGGTAACGATATACAGCGTTCCAGCTGACATGTAAAGATTTTTGAATACTACATAGGCAGAAGAACAGTCAGAAGCCAGTCAGACCAGTAAAAATGAAACCTACGTGTCCACCCCGGTGCGTGGGCTACAAGAGACGTCGGTGGTAATTGCGGTGCCAGATCGAGGGTACTGCGAGGACGAGACTCGGGCTTGAGTGTGACAGTGACAGTGGTCGTCAGTGCTTCAATGACTGTAGTGGTATGGTGGACCTCCTGGGTCGGCGGCGAATGGTGATCTGTGTCGATGTTCATTTCTAGTGGTGCCGGGTTATAGAAGAAGAAAGTGAAGAGGCGCATAGATACTGCTCCGAGCAGAAGGAGGATTATGTCTCTGCGGGTGTGGCGAATGGCCATGATCGTCGATAGTCGGGGGGAAAAGGACCCATGGAGGTTTATATAGATTGGGGGCCTGAACAGTGTCCCCTAGACCTAAGTATGAAAGGCGATGTGTCTCTCTCCCCTGTCGAGGTTGCAAACAGGTCTTACTGTCCCCATCCGATCTTCCGTCTAAGACCTTGAAGGAAGTAGGAAACAGAGGAAGCCCGGCCCAAATCCCAGTAAGTAGGTGACCAGTGTGTCGACGCGGCGGACAACGGTTGACGCATAAACGAAGTTGCATCGATCCTTGAGTCCTGAGTGCGCTCCTTGAACCGGTCCACAATTCCGAAGTGCATATCCCTGTAATTTGTCTTGAGTCGTCCTTTCAATTTGCCAAGAGAGCACAGTCATCGTCTTCGAGGGTGCAGGATTTAATCGGGTTTCTTCGTGTGAGTTGTGATCAAGCGCGGCCGGCGCTTCTTTCTCGGGCCGGCGCTCCACGTTTGCCGCTCACGGATTCTCGCGTCCACTTCCCATCTTACCTGGCCGCACGCTGCACTAGTGCATCTGGTTGACTGTCCATACTTGTCTTGACCACACCGCTCCGTTCCGAGCTTCCGTCTGGACTGCGTCTGGCGGCATGCCAGATTGCACGTCTCCAACGCTCATGTCCGCCGAAGAGCTCCAGGCGCGCATCGACGCCGTCTCCGCTGACATCGAGAAGCAGAAAGAGGTGCTCAAGCAGCTGGAACGCGATAAAAGTTCTTTACAACGTCAGCTTAACAATATCCACGATCCAGTGGCGCGGTTACCCCTCGAAATATCATCGGAAATCTTCCTTCATTGCCTTCCCTTTGGGCACTTCCACGAATACCAGTCTCAGGTTCACGCTGCCCCCATTCTCCTTCTGAATGTGTGCAATACATGGTCAGATATTGTGCTGCCCACCCCAGAACTCTGGGCCCACATTCGCATAGACCTTCGCAACGAAGAGCTCTTGCAAGTTTGACTTAAGCGGACACGTAATTGTGTGGTCTCCGTCTACCATGGTACTGGTATGGAGCCGGACGATCATGTACTTGAGAAATACGCCATGCAATTCAGGCATCTCGAATTATACAGTCATCTCAAATTATACAGTGAAGAATATTCGACGTTACCTTCGGCTGCGGGACTTTTCCCTTCCCTCGAAACATTGTCGCTCCGCGGTTTCCTCGACGACGGTGATATAGGTCGTTTCCGATTCGACCTCCACCCCATTCTCAAATTTCTCAAGCTCACTCCGACCCTCGTGGAATGTGCATTGCATGGTGTCTTAATGACTTTTGACCACAATGTGGTCAATGAACACATAGTTCTTCCCAATCTCACCGGCCTAAAGTTTCAAGGAGCGGTCGACGGTCAATTCTGCCACGACACCCTTCTTCGACATCTTACGCTGCCCAGCTTGGAAACACTCACCACCCCCTTCACCATGACCTCAGCCTCAGATTTCTTCCTCTTTCTGACGCGATCGTCGCCGCCGCTGCGAAAACTGGTCATCGGCAACGGAGACTGCAGGATGTCCTGCTCCGAATGGCTCCATCTTGTACCGTCCCTCGTCTACTTCGAGCTCTTCCCGGGAGAGGTACACGTGGTGAATGAATTATTCACCACCCTTGCGGAATCCCCATCTCTGCTCCCACACCTCCAAACCCTTCGAATTCATGACCTCCGTTCACACCCCTTGCAGCCTGCTTATCCGAGTCTGCTTTAGCTGCTATCAAACCACCGACCCACACTTGTCCGATTTGAACTCAGGGCCCTAGATATCCCCGAACCAGATCTGTACGTCTGTGAAGAGTTGCGCCATCTCACCCGGAGCGGGATGGAGATACAAGTTGGGACCCACGATCATAATTTCGTTTAATTCCCTCGCAGGGCTTTCCAACCACAGCCATTCAAGGTGCGAACCAAAAATGTCGACCAGCAATGAACCAACAACTCATCTGGCGCTAGTAAAGTCCTTCGAAGCAATGCGTGTCGTTCGAAATACGCATGGCTTGGTTGAAACATGGTGCATAGGCTGCGCACGGTTCCATGCGCTAACCGTTACCGTGATAAATGACCCAGCTGTATCGAAAATGTATGCCATGCACGGCACCGTGGCAAAACATTGGGGACCTGGAATTAGTTCCGACTTTGAAAGTCTTTGGTGAGGTGGCCAATCGTCAGGTTTGAACATCTTCGCTGGAGGAGTATACGTTCGTTTTCTTTCAACTTCCCAGACAGCTCTTTCGAGAGCCTATCTGAATGATCCTATTCGAAATTTTCACAAGTTGTGTGCGATCGGCCCGCCACGCTTCCAAGAATCGCCGCGTTGCGATTGGTCTTATGGCTAGCTGATGTCTTCTACATTCTGAAGTCTTACTAAATACGCGTGTGGATATGGTGCTGCCCGGGACCTCACCATTTGAATAAGATCTCTTCCTGCTACATGTACGGTTCGGCCGCTCGTACTCTTGCCATCCTGCTTTCAGGTGCGTACAGACCATTAGGGTTGAATCGACTAGACAGCTTTCCGTTCACTCCCGAACAACTATTGACCTACGATCCAGAGATTATAAATGTGAGCATAGATGCGTGCCTTCTGGCTTTAACCAACTTCAGCTTAAACACGTTCGCATGGAGTCAACTGGGTAAGTACATGTATATACTGATCGATTCCTAACCGGGTGTATATATGGGAGTACCTTCACATTGCTCGAAACAGCCCTGCGACTTTGCTAGACATCGATGGTGCACTGTTTGTGTCTCTGCTCATTTTTCAACGCCAGCTCGGACCCAACTATCAGGCTTCCGCTTCATCACAATTTCAGTCCCCCTCGTGGATCCGGTTAGCATTTGAGACGTTTTTTCTCTCAGAAACACCTCACATATTTCGCCCGGGTCAACCAATAGGTTACATACACCTCAAGGCTACGTCTCGGATAATTCCTCCTCGTCAGCGGGCCGATCCTGCAGGACGTGTCCATCACCCTCGGCCGTGACCGCAGGTTCGTGCTTGTACAACTTGATGTTTATAAAGATGGCAAACAGGCCCAGGTCATAAGCCAGTCGCAGCGACCCTGCCACCACGTACGCGATCCAGAACCGGTCGTTTCCCGACAAGACGCCTGTGATGGACGGTCCGACCGTCGACGCCAGTGTCCGCAGCATGCTCGTGATGCCCATGACGGCGGTGCGCTCCTCGGGGCGGACCACAGCTGCGATCAGGGCCGTGCGCGGTGCCTGATCCATGTTGTTCAGCGCCATGCGGAGCAGCAGGAGTGTCACGGTCAGGACAACGCCCGGTGGGAAGGGAAATAGCAGGACGGCAGTCGAAGAAGGGATGTGCGTGAAGACCATGGTGTTGACGAGCCCGAGTCGGCGCGAAAGGTGCCCCGAAAAGACGGTCGAGCAGGCAGCGAGGAAGTAGCTCGCCGAAACGACGTCACCGAGCGTCGCCTTGGACAAGCGCCGACTACCAAACTTTTGGTCCATGAAGTAGGTTGTCAGGGACATGCCGACCATGCCATCTGCGAGCGAGTCGACCATGAGGAGGAACCAGAGAGCGGAGACGACTGAGAGCGTCTCGCGCGAGATCTGAGCGAAGCGGCTTTTGCTCTTGCTTCCGCCCGCAGGGCTTTCCTGCTCCTCTGTCCCCAAGAACGCCTCCGTCTCGCTGTTCTTCTCTGATGGCTTTTGCAGCTCGCACTTGTCAGACAGCAACAGGCTCGCTACCATACTCACGGCACCCATGACCGCATAAAGCCAGAAGCACATGTGGTATGCATCCAACAGCGTCCACCCGTCTCTCTTCTGCAACCATTCGATCGCCCTCCCCGACATCTCTGTTCCCGCCGCCTGCCCCAGAGCCGCTGAGGTCACATACCACGCCAGCACGTCGGCACGCGTCTGCGGACCCGTCAGCTCCGAGAGTGTCCTCTCTTCGATTGCGCGGAATGGGCCCACGTCACTGCCCGTGGCGCTCACAATACCCAGCACGGCGGCGAACAGCAAGACCCAGTAGTTCTCGCAAAGCGCAAACGTCGTGCCCGAGAGCACCATGAGGACCGAGCCGGCCAACAGACTGCGGCGGCGACCGAGCCAGTTATCGGCCACGAGTGTTATCAACAGGGATAGAGCGACATCTCCCGCCAGCGTCAAGCTCATGAAGAGGCCAATGCGCGAGTCCGGCACACCCAGTTCGGCGAAGAAGAGCGCCAGGATCAGTGAACCCGCCCCACCGTACGCAAACATCCTGCACGTTCGCGACAAGATAACGAGCCACGCGTCCCGCCCCGCCGCGCGCACCGAGCTGAGGCCTGACTCGCGATACAGTTGGTGCCCGATCTTGGAGATCATGGTTGGAGCAGAAGGTTCGGAGATCCGGCCCGGCTTACGGGCTTACATTGAGCCAGCACGCCATCCAGATGATCAGCCAATTGCGCGTCGTTTATGTTACGGAGGAGGAGGAGGAGGACACATAACGCGACCGCGGTTATCGAGAAACAGCAAGATGGTAGGTAGATTGAACCGTGGGAATGTGGCCATCACGAGCAAGTGATGATAGGATCACCCACCTTCTCACTCCTCTTGGCTCTCCACTCTCATCCGAGCGTTTCCACGACTCATTGAAGTCTATCAGATCTCAGCTTCATCGAGCTTCCAGTAGAAACCGATAAAATATCTGACTCAAGATTCTATTCTATGTACAGGTCGGGCTCGGACGGGAGTCGAGGACTAAAAAAAATTGAACCTTTTTTGTTACGTTCAATTCAACTCCCTAAGTTCGAAAGCCTATTCTATTTTTAAAATCCAGTTATGTGCGCTCGAAAATCCGGTTCTGTGCGCTCGGCCCGCCGCGCTTCCAAGAATCGGAGCGTCGGTCTTGTGTCCAGCTATCAGCTGACGCATCCTACACTTCCTGTAGCCTTAAATACCGCGGATATGCCTACTCTCAACCTCGCCTTTCTAAATGAGGTCTCTTCTTGCTGTATCTTGCGCTCTGGCCCTCTCCGGCGTAAAAGGTGCAGTCACAGCCGCGCCACGGCCCAATGAATTCGACTGGGACTCCATACGGTACATGTACGCGTTCGGCGACTCGTATACGTTCGTTGCAGGCACGGAAGGCCACCCGGCTTTCAGGTACGTCCAGGACAATTAGTGTTGAATCGACTTCAAATGTCAACAGCTTCATTGGCGATGCGCTCAACTTTTCGTTCACTCCAGAACAATTATTGACTAACGAGATTATACCAAGAAATGTAAGCATTGAGTACGCGTTTTCTGTGTTTTTTTCTCTAACATATACTTCTGCAGACAAGTTCGAATGGTGCTAACTGGGTAAGTAGTATATACTGATCTACATTAACGCTATTGATCCTTCGGCCATCCGAGATTGAATTCTTGACTGGGTGCATGGGAGGGCTACCTTCACGCTGCTCGAAACAACTATGGGACTTTGCATTCGCTGGGTCAGACATCAATGGGGCACTGTTTGTTTCCCTGCGCATTTCTACCGCCGACTCTGATCCCAATAATCAGGCTTCCGCTTCACCACAATTTCACAGTTCCCCTCGTGGATCAGGTCAGTATCTGAGGCGTTTTTCCCCCAGAAAGACACCTCACATATTTCGCTCAGGTCAACCAATGGGTTACATACGCCTCAAAAATTATTCCACACCCAGTAGCAGAAACCCTCACGGCTTGGTGGATCGGTATCAACGACACGGGCGATACCTTGAATAATGCTTCGGTATATACTATGCGTCCTCCCCCATCCTCTTCCGTAATTAATCCTTGCCAATAGATCACCGACTTCCCCGCCTTCTGGGAAACCGAGATGACCTCCTATTTCGCTGCGGTGGTCAGGCATTTTTATCCTGCCGCGCGGTGAGCCAAACTAACTGGCCTCGCAGCAAAAAGCCCATGATAACGGACTACATACTCACCTATTTATCAACGTTCCTGCGGAAGATCGCGCTCCTGGCTCCATCGGCAGTCCTACGAAGGCCGCCATGCTGAAAACTCATCTTGAGGAATTCAACTCAATTCTTGCCAACCATACAACGGCGTTCAAAGCCGCTAATGCTGGCAAGTCTACTTGCGCGTGGTCTCGGTAAAACCTGACCAAAATAAATACGCAGATGCTACCGTAATGACCTTCGACTCGAATGCGTTCTTCAACTTGGTTAGTCTCTCTTGACAGACGCTCTATCAATACTTAGCTCGTCCATCGCTTGATAGATATTGGACTCACCAGCGGAATTTGGGTTCACCAATATCACCGGGTGAGTCTGGCTGGTCACTGGCTGCACTCACGCTGACTTTAAATAGGTTCTGCACATGCACCGACCCAGCTGGCTTTTTCTGGTATGACTCCGGCCATCCGACGGAGCACGTCCACAGCCTGTTGGCTAGGGCCATTGAAGCGGAGCTGCGCAATCCCACATTCGTTGAATAGCTGAGCCGATCTTATGTCGGCCGAATTCCAACTCTTCGAACGTAAGATAAGTAGGTATGTACAGGGATAAAAGAGGACTCGAGATAAAGTATGTGTAAGGAGTGGAATCCAAGAAATGACTGTGTACCTTCCAGAGAGAAGATAGAAACAGAGATAAAAAGGAAAGGCAGGAAGTGTATAGTACAAAGGTCTATCTACTTCGTGGCGATAATAAAACCGAACAAAGAGAAGAAACAAACATGTATGCCTAACGAGTCCGAGTTCAGAAGAAGAGATATGTGGTGATGAAAACCCCCAGCGCGATGATTACGACGACCTGGAGGGGCACGCCCTCCTGGATGGCGGCTTCTTCTAGAACGGCAACATCGACGGCGGTTCCGTCGTCGGAAAGTTTCCGCGTCCTGCGCCGCAGCTCGGCAGGGGGCTGCGACGTCGCGAGCAGTGCCCGGAGTCTCTCGATCTCGGCCTGCGCTTCGGTGTATTTGGCAGCATAGTCGTCCGAGGGCGGCTGGGGCTGAGGCACCGGGATAGATACGGGTGTCGGTATGGAGGGCGTGCGTGTGATTTGTAGTGCCGGAGCCGCCACAGGGACGGGGACGGGTGCAAGTACCGGAGCGGGAGCGGGCGCGGGTGTAGGAGCAGGCTCGCGCTCGGGTTCGGGCGTAGGCGCAGATGCCTCTGGAGGGGTAATGATGACGCCAGGGGCTTCGAAGGAAGGCTGCAGCTCCTCGTGTGGGTCCTCTTGCGCCTGGCTGAAATCGGCTGGAGGAGTAGAGGGGCGGTGCGCAGCCTCGTCTCCGTTAGCCGAGGGATGCTGGCGAACCGTGTCATAACGCTGCTCAGATATCAGAGCGGCATCTCCAGGGCCCTGAACGGGACGCACCGATTCCCCGGGAGGTGCTATCATGGAGCTCATGTTCGTGTGCGCTTCCTCATCCTCCTCCACCAGTGTTTGTCCTTCAGCGGGCAGATAGACCACCCGTAACTTTTGCTGGTGCACCTTACCCTCTTCGCCCGCTTCCGGGTTGTTCCACTGTAGCATCTTTTAGTTGGGAATTCCATATTTGGAGCACTAAGAAAGACCCACAATGTCCTGCAGCTGCATTCCCTCCTTGCCGGGAGTAATCAACGTACTCTGGATCAAAAACTTGTCTTTGCATTTCGCGTTGAGTGGAGGCTCGTCCTTGAGCGGCTGCAACATAACTGGAGGCGGTATAAAAACATGTTTGCTGGATACCTGTCGGATGACGTACCAGAGACATCGAGACTTTGGCCAGGTTCTACTCGTCCGGAGTTGGGTCGGACACAGTACAGCTATATATACGGTGTCAGGAAAGGCCCTGGAGGACAGCAAAGACTGGGGAACCTTGGGAGCTGTGGTTTTGACCTTGAATGCAACGGGTTGTGCGTTATGATTTGTAATTGTGAGGGAACGTTTAACGAGGGTAGTGAGTGGTCCTGGGAGACGTTAGAAGGGACATCTGAGGCCTAAATAGCCGTACGATTGAAGCCAAGGGAGTTGGAGGGCGCCAGCGAGACGGACATTTTGGTGAGAGGAATCGAGGATGCAAACGCGTGGTGGTGTCCCTGAAAGCGGAGCCACGTGCCGTCGGCAATCACGAACGAATTAGGAAAACACGAAAATTCTGCATAGATTGAAATTCGATAAAGGGCTTGCTGTTGCTGGCGCACAATTAATTGTTTGCAGAAAAATCACAGTGAGTAGTATATGCTAGCATTCCGAAATATCCGATCCTCTAATTTAGTCCCTTTTGCTAAGGGCTTGGAGTTGCACAAATTCATAATAGTCTCCACGTCGAGACAACAACTGGTCGTGAGTTCCAGATTCGCTGACCCGGCCTTCTTTAATAAAGTAGCTGCGAACGCGTCAATGAGCATAACTTTGACACGGTAACCTGGAGAGAAGCTCACATCCGGTCCGCGTTCTGGATGGTAGATAATCTATGCGCAATGGCGATCGTGGTCCTTCCCTTCGCCGCTTGGTCAAGTGCCGCCTGCACAACCTTCTCCGAGTTCGAGTCGAGTGCAGATGTCGCCTCGTCCAAGAGGAGAACCTTAGGGTTGCGCAGGAGGGCACGGGCGATGGCAATACGTTGCTTCTGTCCACCAGAGAGCTGGGAAATTGCCATTAAGTCGCCGGAGAATATTGTTATTCAGGAATATTTACCTGGGAGCCCTTCCCACCGACCTCGGTATCGAAACCGCTGCAAAATCACAGTGAGGAAGGGGTCAAAAACCACCAGGATAACAACGTACTCGGGCAACGACTCGATAAACTCCAAAATATTTGCATTACGGCAGGCATCCTCAATCTCTTCCTGCGTCACTTCCTCGGCGGGCTTGATGGCGCCAAGGAGGACGTTGAACCGAACGGTACCAGCATACAGTGTAGGCTCTTGCGACACAAGTGCGATCTGCTTTCGGTACTCTTGCAGGTTCAGCTCCGTGATCAGTTCGCCGTCCAACTAAACAGAACCTCAGCTTTACGGGCGATATATATAAAAAGGCATGAACGCACGAAAATATCCCCGGCCAATGGGTCGTAGAAACGCTCAATTAACTGAATGCTAAATCACTGTAAGCATTTGGACAGCCATTTTAAACCATCACTTACACTGTGCTCTTGCCAGATCCGCTAGCGCCGACCAGCGCGATGTAGGTACCGGGCTCGACCTGGATGGACAAGTCGCGGAGCACCCGAACACCGGGACGGGTGGGGTAACGGAAGTGGATGCCCTCCATGCGAATGTGGCCCTGGGCAGCCTTGCTGTCAATCTTCTTACCAGCCGTCGATTCGGCGTCGATCTCGGGAACCGCATCCAGGAGGGTGATGATGTCCGAGGCAGCTCCCTTGGCGGAAGACATGTCCGGAACGAATGAGAACACATTCCCGGCCTGAATCGCAGAGAAAGTCGAGCACTAGGAGGCGGAGTTAGCAAAAAAAATAATCAAGTGGGTTGTTCAGAGTCACCATCAGTCCGACGAAGAACTACGCCCAGCAGTTTAGAAATCTCGCGTGTGAAGAACTGGAAGGCAGACGAACCTGGAAGGTAGAAATCTCGCGTTTGGACACAAGGCCGGCGCCGAACCAGAAGACGAGGGCGATCACGAAGAAGATCATGCTCTGGGACAGGGCATAGAGGAGATTACTCCAGATAGCGGTCCGGTTGGACTGGCGCAAGGGCTCCTCCAAACTCTTGCTGTAGAGATCACAGCAATCGTTCTCACGCGTCAGTGAAGCGACGGTACGAATGGAGGCGGCCGCCTCGCAGGCAAGCTGCGCGGAGGATTCGTGGGCGGCCTTGTTCTTCTGGTCTTTGAGTACGACAACACGCTGAGGGAGGGTTTTAATGCTAGTTAATTGATACATGGGAGAGCTGCTTACAAGTCGGATGTAACCAGCGGATACAAGGAAGGGAGTGCAAGCTGGTCATAAGGATGAATAATACGTGCATGGAATGTCAAAAACAGCGCATACCGATTCCAACAAGTGCAATTTTCCAGACGATCGCCAACGCGATGACGGCGCCAGCGACAAGAGTAGCGCAACTTTGAACGAGGCTGGCAAAATGGGGATCGCAAAAGAGAAACGATTATAGAAGAATGCGGACTCACGCGCCAAGCGTCACACCAGCCAAACCATTGACTTTCTGCGGGTTGTCGCTCAGGGTAGACGTTAAACCTCCCGCACTGTTTTCGTCCTTGTCGAAGAACTCGACTGGGGAATGATTAGAAGAGCCGCACACCGGAGGACGAAGGGGCACGCACTATCTTGTCGCAGGATAGCTCGGAAGGTGAGGGACCTCAATTTCTTCGTCAATCTGGCGGCCGAGGAGGCGAAAAGATAATTCTGCCAGCCGATGAAGAAGGTGGAGAGGATGGCGATGATGAAGAACCAGAGCGCGTTACGGTCACCCGCCTCCCGACGAGCATGCCCGGACAATGAGAATCCGTTGATACCCTTGGCTATACACAGCACCGGTAAGACCCGGAACGAAATGTCCACAGAAAATAAACCCACCGTAAACGATACCAAAGGAAGGGAACACACAACCTGTCGCCATGGCGCAGATTCCGCCGAGGACGTAGTTCTTCCAGCCTGCGCGGTGTAGCTGGCCGATGCGCTTGAATAAGTAGAAGAGTCCGTATTCCTTCCCGCCCTCTTTGTGCTCCTGCAGTCGCTTCTCGATGAGATCGCTAGCGAGCGAGTGTTGTCCGGTGTTTTTGCGGCCAAGCGGGATCTCCTCACGCACAGCCTTCTCCATCTCTTCCGCCTCCTGTGCAGTGTCCTCCGACTCGCCATCGGTGCGCTGCTGAGCTTCGCGGAGTTTTTGTGCCTGGACTAGGCGGGCGTATGCGCCGTTTTCGTCGTTGAGAAGCTCTTCGTGGGTTCCTTGCTCCAGGACAAGACCATCTCCCATAACGAAAATCATGTTTGCGTCCTTGATTGTAGACAGGCGATGAGCAATGGTGATGGTAGTGCGACCGGCAGAGGCTTTGTCCCTAAAAGAAAGGAGAAAAAACGTTGTGAGTGTGAGAGCCGACTTCGAAGCGTCATGGCGAATACGACAGGACATTGCCTTTTATGGCAACTATGTTGCCATAAGAGGTAGGCTTTCGCCAGAGTGTTGCGAAGAACGACCAACTCACAATGCATCTTGGACAACTCCCTCGGACTGTGGGCAATTTCAGCTGATTTATGCGATGCTGGAAGAAATTCAACGCACCTGAGTATCAAGCGCGCTCGTGGCTTCGTCCAGGAGAAGGATACGAGGATCGGAAACGATCGCGCGCGCAATGGCCACACGCTGCTTCTGTCCACCGCTGAGCAAAAAGCCGCGCTCACCAACCATCTACAGAACGGGTCAAGACGGGTACCATGCGCCAATACGGTACTTACGGTATCATATCCGTTCGGGAGGTTGGAGATGAAACCATCGGCATTCGCCTTGACGCACGCTTCCTTGATCAAGGCAAACTTCTCCTCCTCCGATGCGTGTTCGTACTTGGTGTTGATTAAGCCGTGTGCGACATTGCCCTTGATGGTCGTGGCGAAGAGCGTGGGCTCCTGCGAGACCAGTCCAATTTGAGACCGCAGCCACTTGAGGTTCAAATCCTTGACATTGACACCGTCGAGTGTGACCACGCCGCCGGTGGGGTCGTAGAATCTCTCCACGAGAGCTACCTAGAAGTAGTCAGCTATCCGCGCTGAATTCCAAAAAGGACGAGAAATACGATGGTCGATTTTCCGCTTCCTGAAGCACCGACGAGGGCTGCGGTCTTGCCTGCAGGGAACTTGAGGGTGAGACCCTTGACGACTTGAACCGTGGGACGCGACGGGTAGCTGAAAGTGACAGCCTCGAGGGCGATCTCTCCATTCACATGGTCAGGCTTCAGACCCTCCTCATTGGCGGAATCGATCTCAGGGACACGGTCAATCGTCACGAAGAGCTTTGCGGCTGCTCCACGTCCATGGTTGATGGCTGTTCGCAATATACATCAGCCAATGGGACTTAATCACATAAGCTAATAGCTCACCTTGCATTTCGGGCGCAAGTAACGCCAGACTGAAGGAGCCAATGAGGATCGCCATGAACACGTTAATTACCTCCAAGTTTTCGCGTTAAGATGGAGCGGGAAAGACGTGTAAAGACTCACTATTCCTGCGGAAGCATGTCCGGAATCAATGAGCGTGGTTCCGAAGCTAAAAGCTAGAGAGAATGTTAGAATGGCGACTTGGAATGAAGGGAGGACTGACCTAGCGCGTAGGCATTATAGATGATGAAGAAAAATACAGACAACCCTCCACCGTGCCAAACAGCGGCTTTGAGATCCGAAGTTTCCGAATGCACGATGTGTGAGTCGTAGAGATCCGCCAAAACCTTCTGAGTGCCGAACGCCTGGGCCGTGCGGATAGTGGAGATGACCTCTTCTGCCAGGCTGCCGCTCTCGGCGACATGCTTCAAGGAAAGTCTATAAAAAAACACAACATGACGCAAGGTCCCCATTTAGATAGCGGAAGCACTTACTGCATATAACGTGAGACAGCCTTGTTCATCACTCCTCCAGTTATTGCGATGCACGGCAAGATAGAGGACATGGCGAGCGCCAGTCTCCACGACTGAACATAGGCGACGACGAACCCAGTGGCGAAGGCGGCAAGGAAGTTGACGACGAGCGCGACTTTCTCAGAAATACCCTGCTGTACCAAATCTAGAATAGAGCGTGTGAATACATGATGCAATCGGTGAGGTTTGACATGAGCGAATACTTACGCGTGTCCGTTTGAATTCGTGTCGCGACCTCTCCTGCGCCAACTTTATCAAAGAACTGAATGTCCTGGCGTAGGACGGCCTGGGGGACTGTTTGAGCGAAATTGGACAGCGGGGGGATCCAAACGATGCTTACCTTGAGGTAGCGTTCCCGAATACGCTTGGCGTTCACCTCGGCAGTGTAGACGAAAATATACCTAGAAATAATTAGTTCAGGAGTACTTACGCGCCGATAAACATACATGTATGTGTAGGTGCAGAGGAACATGCCACCACCAATTATGACGAGATAGACCGCGAGAAGGCTAGCTTGGTGCCGGAAACCTTGGGCCGCAGCAGGTAGCTTCGCTTCAGCAGATGCATCCCCGGACTGGAGCTGCAATATAAGCGTTTGGAAGTTGACAAACTGATTGACGAGTTTGCCAAAGAGAATGGTCATGAGCGGCTGAGAATGTTCAGTCAGAGAGCGTCTCAGAACTTGAAGCGTCAGCGGAGTATACAAACCTGAGCGGCGCCGGCAGCGACTGCGGCAACCAAACCGATAGCATCTATAAACAATTCGAATTTCGTGGAGAACCTGAACAGTTCGGTGAAAGATATTGGAGGGGTTGGGGGTTCAACCGGGGCGACGGGATCGACATTGGTGGTATCGGTGGTGTCCGACGCGGTATCCTTCTCGACCTTGGGTTTGCGGGAGAAAAAGCCTCCTTTCTTGACCACGACGGGACGAGCGGGCTTTTCGTCCACTGAGTCCGTTGCAGACATGAGCGTGAAGGGGATCGGAAACAAACCTCGAGTCCATGTGGGAGTTCGTTAAATATGTTCGGCACGGCTATCGGGCCCCGCTTGTCAGACGAAATTGGTCATCAAGCTGTTTGCTTCAACAAAGTTTAAATAATTTAGGCCCAGTTTAGGCCTGGCTGGCCTCGGGAAGAGCAGACGCGTCGACGCGGCCAGCTCGCCGTAGACCACAGCGTAGAGGACGCGTACTCTCGATCGAGATATTATTCCGACCGCGAGATATCTGCTGCCGGGCTCAACGGGGCCCAGTCCGAGTCACTCCTGAGTCGACTTCACGGAGGCGTCGAGTCGAGTCACCGGGCATTATTAGCTTTTTGAGCTTTTAACCCTTAAAAGACATCCGATTGTTGTCAGAAATTGAAAAATACTGCGGTAGTATGTACTCCTGCTCTGCGACGCCCAATTTTCGAAGCTGCCGGCAAAACCAAAGGTTGCGAACCTCATTCACTTACTCCGGGAGACTGCGGGCCTTTGGGACATTCCACTTGGCAAAAGTGATCTGCATCAGTTTCCTCATTCGGTCCGAGTCTTTCGCCTTTCACTTGAGTATTTTTACCTTCCACTGCGTTTGCGCTCGCAGCTCGCAGCTCGGTGCGCAGGCTAAGGGAATGAAATCCCGCAGTCGTGACGTGGCGAAAGTCGCGTACCAAACAAGCGGTATCTCGGCGCCCTTCAACGTCGAGGGGTTTGGCGGTGGAGCGAAGGGATGGGATTCTTTCTGCTTCAGAGGGGCCTCGACTTTTCACTTCAAAACGAGTCCCAACTTGAAACAGGTCCCGTTAATTTTATTGCCCGTCACGGTTGCAACTTGCGGTGGGATAGCGACGCTTAATGGAGGTGGGAAAGCTTTCGTAATCAACTCTGGAGACTCTCTCTCTGTCTTTTGCTCCCATCCATACGGTCTCGTTGTTGCGCCTTCACTCTCCCCTCTGGAAGCAGGCTTTCATCGCGGATCTCGACAATCCTTCTCGGTTATTTGTGAGCCAGCCGCCATCAGCCTGTCGCCTATTGACGCCTTACTCAGAAACCACTTGCTCCCTCTGGCCATCTCCTGCTTGCCCCCACACCGAGCCACAATCAACCTGCCTATCGTTAATTGACGTCACAGTCGCAAATTTCATGTCTTGGAAATTAGGAAGGAAGAAGACTTCCGCCATAAACCTCCGAGCGGCGGCTGAAGAGGCGGTTACTCCCCGTTCCACCACTCCCACCCCTGGGAAGCCTAGCTCGAGGTCGGGCTTACTTGGTACCTATGCTCCCCACTCTGTCGCTTTCATCCCTCATTCGGAGTCATTAATTCCTTCAGCGATCCGGGTGCTATGGGCAGAAGGCCTTGCTGTTCCTCCGGGCGCCGCCGTTCCCGCGGCCGTTCAGGCCGCTCTCAATTCCCAGCAGGCAAAGGTGGCCTCCTCCGTCTCGCCTTCGAGCGTCACTCAACAGCGTCTGAAGACGCGGGGGAATAGGTGCTTAATATCCGTGTATTTCGCTCTCGTGG
This sequence comes from Mycena alexandri, assembly GCA_029233265.1. Classification (NCBI taxonomy): domain Eukaryota; kingdom Fungi; phylum Basidiomycota; class Agaricomycetes; order Agaricales; family Mycenaceae; genus Mycena; species Mycena alexandri. Next base: position 2,819 of record JARJCM010000478.1, on the reverse strand, counting down.
CGCTGACATGGTTGCAGAGATTCTATTCAGAGAACCCAATGCTGGTGGCTCCCGTATCTCGTTATGGAATACGAAGTGAACCAAGTTCTCATCACACCGCTGGGGGGCGATCTCGAAAAGCCCATTTTCATGTACCAGGCTCACTTGTTCGTCATCATCGCTTATTTTTTTCTCCTTCGCTTACCAACTGACTAAAGTGATGTGTCGCGCAACTCTGAGATATCTATGCAATGCTATCTCCGCGCTGATGAACCGAACCGTGGTGCGGATGGCGCCGATGATCTCGGGAACGACATCTTTCTGGGAGGGATCAAGGTACGTACTTGTTTCATCCTTCTGCTGACCTGACCGTCCGTGCAGTTCATCCCTAATTTCGACGAAGGCGGTACTCAGGATCAGTGGTACGATCTTGTCGGAGGCGCGGGCAAGATCCAGATCGGCGTGGCTTACCAGTCCACATATGGCCAATCTTTAGGTATAGACGATTTCGAACTAATTACAGTTATTGGCAAGGGAAGCTTTGGCAAGGTGCGTTTCCAATGTCTTTTTCATCGGAGTGTCAGTAATCAACGCGAACTAGGTCATGCAAGTGCGCAAGCGCGATACATCGCGTATATACGCCCTCAAGACTATCCGCAAGATGCACATCGGTATATCGGTTGCTTGCGCATGCATTCTTTGTTTCCTGATCGTCGGCGTAGTGAATCGGAACGAAATAACGCACACTCTTGCAGAAAGACTTGTCCTTGCCCAAGTCAATAGCCCTTTTATTGTCCCTCTGAAATTCAGTTTTCAGTCGGAGCAAAAGCTGTACCTTGTCCTTGCGTGCGCACTCTGTTCCACGTCTCCTGGGGAACCTGCTGAGTATCCGAACAGATTTGTTAATGGAGGAGAACTTTTCCATCATTTGCAACGCGAACAGCGTTTCAATGAAGAACGTGCTCGGTACGTGTCTCAAAATACGTCAATTTCCCAAACGTGAAGTGAATTTGTCGCGTAGGTTTTACAGTGCCGAGCTACTTCTCGCCCTAGAGCACCTACACGAGCTCGACGTAGTGTACCGGTGTGTTCCCTTCCCTTTCCTGTGGACGTTGTATCTGAACAATGACAGGGACCTCAAACCCGAGAACATCCTTTTAGACTTCACGGGTCATATCGCGCTTTGCGACTTTGGTCTGTGCAAACTTAACATGAAGGCGGATGACAAGACGAACACGTTTTGCGGGACACCGGAATATCTTGCGCCTGAAATTTTGAACGGGCATGGCTACAGTGCGTACTCTTCATCCTCCGACTTGTTGGCATGACCAACTCCCGAGTAGACAAGACCATCGACTGGTGGACGTTAGGCGTGCTGCTCTTTGAGATGCTCGCGGGCCTCCCGCCCTTCTATGACGAGGTCACAGACAAGATGTATGAGAAGATTCTGAACGACCCTCTCGTCTTCGGTCCCGAAATTGGCCCCGACGCACGCAGTATCCTCACGGAGCTGTTGATTCGCGATCCCACACAGCGCCTGGGCGTGAACGGTGCGGCGGAGATCAAGAAACACGCGTTCTTTGCTAGCATGGACTGGAAACAACTTGCACAGAAGAAGATCCAGCCACCGTTCAAGCCCAACGTTACCAGCCCTGTTGTACGTGGTTCTCCGTTGTCTGGTCGTGAAGCGCGCCTGATGTCGCTTGTTCAGGACGTGTCCAACTTCGACACCGTGTTTACAGTTGAACCGCCGATCGACAGCGTCGTTGAGAACTCGAATCTTTCCCAGACTGTTCAGGCTCAGTTCTCTGGTACGTCATTCGTTTTGCGAGTCATATTTCTCGTCTCATTTTTCGGCAGGATTCTCCTACAACGGTCCCGCTCACATCGCGGTCGGCTCAGTCGGTTGATAATATCATCCTAATCTATAATACCTCCCGCCGGCCGGCCACATCACCCCTTTCCGTCCCAGCATCTGTGTCTACCACACCACATTCCTTTTAATCTCAATATCAGTCCTAATCGACATCTCTCACCGGAACCGCTCTGCATCTGTCTCATACACCCACATTCCTTTTAATCCCTGTCCTATTAGCGCTCCTTCCACTCACCCTCTTTGTAGACTATACTAACCGTCGCTATTCTTTGCTTTCGTTACTGGATCTCTCTCTCATCATACTTACAACATACACATAGGGTCAATATATTTTTATTGTTAGAACAGAACTGCGGTACTCAGATATCCAGGGTTTGCAGGAATGATTCCGTGGTATTCCAGAGCTTGGCAGCCATCTCCGTATCCCGCGTTGCCTTTGAACTCGTCAAGACGCCAACGGGGAGCATATATTGACCGCCATATTTCTCAGCCTCTGCGCGCACAACAGGCGACGCTGCGGCGAAGAGGGAGGTCGACGCGCCATCGTCGGGACTTGTCATGAACAGACTGAAGAGCGAGTGGAAGAATCGCGAAAATGGCAAATAGTGCGCGAAGGTATTGACAGCGCCGGGGTGTAGAGACGTGACGAGAATCTTGTGCGAAGCTGCGCCCTTGAGCGATTCGTCCAGCCGCCGTTGCAGCTCAACGGTCCACAAATTCATGGCATACTTCGAAACCGCTGCAACGATATCTTTAGTCTAATACCAAGGGTAAGATACGACCAGACGAGAATACCAACCGTATCGCGCGAAAGAGGGTACCATGTATGTTTTGCAGTCGCCCTGGAAGATATCTACCTGGCCGAAGTCGGTCGTCGGTTTGGTCATTCTATGCATTTGGGAGGAAACCTATGGTGGCAGGTTCAGTTCGAGCGGCGTGTCGGTTGCACATCGGAGTACATAAG
>JARJCM010000477.1:0-60044 GCA_029233265.1 Mycena alexandri | reverse complement strand
GGGTAAGGCTCCTGTTTGAAGTCCCGGAGGGCGACAAGGGGGGGCTGGTGGCAGTAGGTGAGTGGCTCATGTCGGGTGGATAAAGAAAATGCATTTACCTAGATCTCCCTTAAGTACACGCCCGGGGCCACTGAACTTGAATGTCGTTGAACAATGTCCGTCACACGGAGAGCAATGTGACTGATCGCGTCGACAACATTTCCTAAAACGGAAACTTCGTGGCCTCACGAGGATCAAAGCAGCCAAAGTTGAGGCAAAAGCAAAGCCAAAGCGTCTCCTGGCTCGGGCCAGTGGACCCTGCCAGCGGAATATTTCGCCCTTCCAAAGATAAGTATTAGCAAATATTTACGGCCGTCAAAGAGTAACGGGCTAATCAATTTCATGATATATACATCGCAAGCGCAAAAAAGGACTGGAGGAGGGAATTGGAAGTATACAGATCACAAGGCAAGGGCATTGCTACGCGAGCGGACAGTCAATTGTCAATGTGTAGGCCTAGACTTACATCGAAGTTAGGCGCACTTTCCAGACGTCCTTTTCTCTGCAGATGGGGCACAAAGAGTAACGTCGCACTTGTTGGCCTTGACCAGGATCCGCCTGTTCTCTCCTTCTTTCCCGGAACTTTCTGCATCCTCTCGTCGTACTGTCTGAACCACTTCCCCCAGTGGTTTTCAGCGCTCCGTCCGATCATGCACGATGCGTTTCCGTGATTGCCAGCACCTTCCGCAACTCATCCTCTGAGGCGGCATTGTCACCACCAAGAATGGGCAGAATCTCCGCGCGTCGGTCCCTGCTCCCACCAGCCACACGGAGCACGTGTCGCCATAGTTCAGTAATGGTCTTCCACGTCCTCGTAGGAACTCATTCTTGAACAGCTGTGGTCGCGGAATACGTTGTACCAGAGGCGGTTCATGTTCGCGAGACGGCGTATAGTTAATATCCTAGACAAGAGCCGCACTAGTGATGGGAACGAGACAAGGAATGGCATCTTGAGAAGGCCTTAGAAAGGCCAGTTATTTTTTCCGTCGAAGCAGGGCGAAGGGAGGGGGAATTTAAAGTTCCCCGTCTTGGCTTTGATATGCATGTGGGACGCCGCGGATAGGATAATGAAGGGAAGACGTCGAGAGTAGATGTGCGCCCGGGAGTCGGGATGCGGTGACTTTTCATGTTGCACACTTTAAGAAAGAGAGCGGAGCGTGAATGGTCGGCGGTATGAAACAGTTTGTGCGGATGCTGCCAGTGTTTAATTCTACGTGCCCCAAACGAATATAAGCCATTGAATGACCGCAAAACGTGAGAAAGACCATCTTCTGGGATTAAGAGCAGCAGTTATGGACCAGCGAATGAGTAGTGGTTCGTAGCGGCAGGTTCCACAATGCTTTTGGTGTTGCCCCCGAGAATCCCGAGATCGTCGGAGGCCCGAGTACCCGAGTTGCCTCCACAACTCATCGGCCACCATAACTGGCAGGCGGTCTCTTCGGCGTCTTGGGCTTCGGCGTCTTGCTCTTCGCCAACTTCTTTAGCAACTTTAAATTGGGCTCCCCAAAGCGCTCCCTCCTCAACGACTCCAGCATCTGTATCACTTTCCCCGGCCCGTCCGCGCCCAAAAACAGCTGCGTCTTGCCCAGGTTCGGGTCGGTCGACTTTACCCCGAAGCACTGGTAAGATACTATGGGAGCGTTCAGCAGCATGGGGTCCGCCTCGACGAGTTTGTACAAGGCGTCGAAGGAGGGGACGGCGCGGGCCTTTTGGGCGGTGGGCTCGAGGAGCTCGCGCGGGGAGCCGCTGCCCAAAAAGTACATGAATTCGCGCAGAGTCTCCGCGGGCGGCGGCGCGGGGCAGACCTCTAGCGTGAATCGCAGCGGTACAAAAGACCGGGCAGCGTTGGAGTGGGCGGTCTCGAGGAGGTTGAGGCCCATGCGGGAGAATTGCGAGGGCAGGACGTGGCTGGACGCGTTGGTTTGGTTAGCCGCCCAGCAGAAATATTACAACTCACTAGAAGGTAATTTTGGGTATTTGCTGTGTTGCATACCAGCCCTTAATGCGATAGAGCAGGGGAGGCTTTAGCTGCTCTTTAATCTTGGGGTTCATGTCGGGCATGGGTGGGGGCTCAAATACGCCCATTTTGCGCGGTCCATGCTCAGGACTTGCTATCGTCGACTGGGAGCGAGGAAACCTGAGACGGAGAGGGAAACGACGCGAGCAAGAACGCGTAACGAGCATCGTGGTCGTGGTCGAGGCTCAAAAAGCTATTCTCGGACAATCATTTTACCGGCGATATTCGGCCGAAGTCGCAAACTCCCACGGTTGCATTTTTCTTCTTGATCTTGCAGTCATCGTCAGTTCAAAGTTTGGTACCTCAGCTGCGCAGCGACGGTTCAAAATAATATATTTAGACTACCCCGTCCCTCGCGCGATCCGCGAGGGCGCACCGTCGGCCCAAGAGCGCTAAATCACTGTCTGGTAAGCAAACTGGTTAGGCCAGGGTTCCTTGATCGAAAAGTTACTTTATGATGCACATTGCACGGCGCAAATGAACCTCGCTTCCTTTTCACGCTCCCACAGTATAAATGCCCTGCAACTATGTTCTATTCCTAAGGAGGCTCTCAACCGATCAATGTCTTCCAGGAAAGGATTCAGACACTCGATATTCCAACGATCTGCAAGTTGAATCTCATCTTCAGCTTCCAAACGCCTGGAGCATATAATATGACGCCCCACCATTAGTTCGCATTTAATCCCTCCTTCTTCTCCCCCCCCTCCTACTATGCCCAGCCCATTGGATTCAACTTACGGCGCATGGTTTGTTTCTCTCTTCATAGAGACCATTCTCTATGGCATGGGCGCCCTTCAAGCTTGGATTTATTTTACTGGGCGTCCGACCGACGCGATCTCGGTGAAGTCAACGGTACGACGCGGTGTCTCAATACCTCTCACATTTAATTGAACAACCTCCCAGGTGCTTCTCGTCTTGTTCGTTCCTCCGTTGACGAACTACGAACTCGAAGTGATGCATTTTCAGGGCTCTGGAGACAATTCAAGTTACCTTTTTCTTCCGTTCTTCGTATTTCCGCTTTGTCGAGCGCTTCGGGATCCTACAAACCGATCTTATCTGGTACGGGCTTTTGTCACTTGGACTTCCCGAGCGCCGCTAATACGAGCATCTCCAGGGCTGACTCGGTATGTGGCCTGGCGAACTGGTAGCTGAAGAGTACTCACTCGTCATGAAATAGCTCCAACTTCTTGCTGCCGTGAGGACCCGTCATGTTCACTCGACCGTCGCTTACCGTATTTAATATTATAGTATCTCTCCGCCTTTGCTGTTCAAATGTATGACATTTTCGTAGCTTCAATTCGGACAATCTACTCACGTTCACCAGATATTTTGCGAGCCGTATCGACAAACGTGAGCAGGTTCCAAGCGCGCCGCCGTTCACGGTTAACATCTCCCAGTCACCAAAGCACGCGGAAAATTTGGTCTCTCCGCCATCGGTCTTTATACTATCGTCGGTCATACCGACTGTACTTCAACGTTCCTCTAACTTTCCCCTTAGTTTTTGTTGGCCTTCGTTCAAATTGGTGCGGCAGGTTTAACTTGACCTCGAACCTGACTAACCTACATTACAGTGGCCGGGATCACGCAAACTATTCGAACGTAAGTTATGTCCTCCTTTGTCGCCCTAGCATTTAAATATTTTCTTTAGATATCAAATTCGGTCTTACCTCAAGATTGACGAGACAAAGGTTTGAACATTGTCCTGGGCATTCGTCTCCGTCTGGCGGCTAAGAGACCTCCAGGCCATTACCACCCTCCAGACTGCTGCATCTGTGGCCTGCGATTTGCTAATCACGACGTACCTTTGCTTATTCCTCACCAGGCAGAAGGGCGAGATCAAAAAGTAATTCTTGTCTGATTCTTGTCTGGTTCGTTGGATGACGATGCTAATGTCGGACCGCAGAACCAATTACATGGTGGACATGCTGATTTACGATGCGATTAATCGTGGATCCCTGACAGCCGTGTCTTCCTGCCTCACAATGGTTTTAGTAAGTGGCTTCCATCCTTTCGTTGCCTTCCCCTGCTCACGCCTCGCTGGTAGTTCTTAGCGTTGCCGGACACATTTTGGTTTTTCCTCGGGCTCGCCCCGAGCAGTAAATGTTTGTGCTATATTGGTGTCATCTTTCTTTCTCTAACCTTGCGCATTTTACAGTATACATGAACAGTATGCTGGCTACGTAGGTCGTTCGCTCGCTCGGTGAATACTCTACTTAGGCTTTGGTAGACTGAACACTCGTCAACGCCTCCGGGACAAGATCGCCACCGTGGATAAAGGCTGGAACTCGATTCCCATGGCCACCCTCGCAACGAGTAACAGTCCCAAGAAAACTCGAGGGCAAGCTTCCATCGCCGCAGTTGACTTTGAAACAGCTTCAGTAGGGCAATCTTCGGTTATAGGTATCGTCCTCTGATTTTTTTTTTTTCAAGGTGGAAATTCATCACAAAAGAGAAGACTATCCAGATTGTGTTTGATTTCTCGCCGGCAATAAATAGTTAAATACCCACTTGATTATACAATGCGTACATATGTCTTTAGCGGATTCGGACTGCAGCTGTCTGACAGCTCTTCTCGAGTAGTACAAATTCGCACATTCGTTCAATGCTATTCTTTTCAACGGAATGAAAATGTTGAACCCTTTCGCCGCCGGCCCGGCAATCCTTGGCTGAGGACGCTTTGCATCGGAGTCGATGTTCATGTTAACCAGTAATTCGGCGAGGGAGCCAAACGAGACACTGTTTTTCCCCTCACGATGGTTCTGTCCGCAGCGCGCTACCTGACGATATTCGACTGCATGACTGAGCGTGTACTGCAGCTCAGTGACAAGAAACGTTTCTTGGTCAGTTTATCCGTCGGCGAGGCGCAGACAACTTCAACCCACTTTCTCGAGGACCTCTAATATCTCAGCTGTTGTACTTAGTACATAATACAAATGTTGTGGGCGATTGCCGATCGGAATACAATACAGTACATACATACAGTACGCAAAGAGTAGAAATTTAGATGAGCGAAACACGCGTCCGTATAAGACCCCCACGCCAATTCCGCGAGCCCGCAGAGCGGAGGTGCGCCCATTCCGCCTGCATGCGCGAGAATGCATCTTGTATGTGCTCCGGCCGCAGCGCCGTGCGCGCCTCGGGTGGCGGCAGGAACAGCGTGTTCACCGGCAGCGCCGCCTCCTCATCTCCGTCCCCAGCGTCCTCACGCCGTCGTTTCTCTGGACTGCCCCCCGCGCCACTGAGGGCTTTTCGCTTGCCCAAAGAGGGCGAGGAGGCGTAGGCGGAGTCGTCCTCGAGGGATTTCTTGACGGTGAGGCCGGCGAGGGTCAGGGAGCGGACCATCTCGAAGGCGAGGAAGCCGACGATATCGACGGTGTCGTCGCCGGCTTTGAGGTCGAGATGTGTGGGGAGGTTGAGGAATTCGCGGAACCGCTTGGCTGGAAGGTTGTTTAAGACAAAGTGCATTCAGAATTGTTGGAGAGGCAAACCTTTGCGATAGGTAAACGAGGCTTGTCGACAGTCAGAGTAGTGCTGATATTCTTCGCGTGTCATTTGTCGGGTCGCGTCGTCTGCTTCCTACAAGTATAATGTCAGTCGATGAAGCACACTAGATATTCATGTAGTACCTTGAGACGCAATAACGACGCTTCATGCGCCTCCATATCATCCTCATCCTCCTCATCGTCCGACTGATGCCCGCTCTGCTTGAGCACCTCTGAATATATTGTCGTGATCTCCCATGGTAGCTTGATCGTGATCTTCTGCGCCTTGGTCGTGAGTTTCTCTGCTGCAAGTTAGCGCTTTCTGAAAACACAAATAGCACAACGCGTACCATCTCCCCCGTCCTCGAGCGTTTCGACCTCCACACCTCCACCTCCATCGCCGCCCGAGTCCTTCGCGTGCTTGCGGACGTCCTTCCACGACAGATACGTCCGGAGCCGGTTCACCTTGCCACGGTCGTGTCGGATGAGGAAGATCAGGTCTTCGGCGGAGAGGTAGCGCGCGCCACGGCGCGTCGCGAGTGCGCGTGCTTGCACAATCTTCATATTAATTAACTTCGACATAGCACAATTTGAGACGGCATGTACCAGCTCGATAATCTGCCCGCGCACGATATCTTCGACGAGATTTACTGTCTCCGCGTTGGGGTCCTGGACCTCTCCGAACACGAACATCTGCGCAAACCTTAGTTCCAGCTTCCAGGCTATGAATTTTCGCTTCGATTCAGACCATTTGGGAAATCTCTTGCGTGTATTTGTAGTCCTTGATCATAATACCACTGTCAAAGGTAGCCTTCCGGGACGCCATCCTGAACACGTTTTGGGATGGTCTTCTTCAAGTACTTTGGAGTGTCGCTGCAGTTGAGACTTGTAGCGCACGCCACCGCAGCCCCAGACAGAGTAAAAAGCCCAATTCCGGAGCAATCCGCCGGATTTTTGCTGCCTCAAGATCTCCTCTGCGAGTATACTGAGATTACGAAACCTTGGGCCGCTGGACAAGTTAGAACGCCGTGTAGAAAGGATACAAGTGGAGGACAAGCGAGAGTTGTCGGCAAGCAATCCCGCCGGCGGCTTCCGAAACAAACATCGGGTCCGCAAAATGACACGGTAATTAATTTCTCTCGACCAATCCACCACCCAAATGCCTGTTGCGTCGGTGGAACCCTTGCCTCGTTTTCTAGGCACTAACATCTGGTTTATAGAGTACCGAAAACATCATGGGCCGATGAGCTGGACGCAGCTGGTTAGTCAGACCAAATTTTGTCGTGCTGGTTTTGGTTCTGGGCAAAAATCAGTCGCACTTTTTGGCTTTCCAAGGCCACGGGAGGCTGTTATCCGGGCTTTCTTGTACCTCGGCCAAGGGCCAAATCGCTGTGGTCTCACTCGCCAGCCCAATAATACTACTCCAGAACGACCTCATCTACCCATTTACTAACTTTCAACAGAAAGCACGGACTTTGTCGACGAGAACGGCATCCGGACAACAATCGAATACACCGTTAACGAGGCCGGCAAGAAGGTTAAGGTCTGTACCGTACTTGAAACCTTTTGCAATTGGTTTTAAAACTATGTGCTTCTCAGATCACCCGGCGGAGCAAGCGTACGCTGCAAAAATCTGTCGTCGACCACGCGGTAGCCGAACGGCTCAAATGGGCCAAGTTCGGGCAGGAGAAGGGCAAGCCAGATGGCCCGGATCGCGCCACGACGACGGTAGGGGAGAACGTTGCGCTAAAGATTAGCGCGGGGAACAAGGTGTGCTTCGTGGCGTGGTTTTGGAGTGTAGTCTGACACGGTGCATCTAGCACGGCGCCGAGCCGGAAAAAGTAGAGGAGGAGACCACAAAGACAAAGCTTGCAAAGGCTGGCGCTGGCAAGGTTATCTGTCGTCTGTGCAAGGGCGAACATTTCACCGCCAAGTGCCCGCACAAGGAGGCACTCGCGGGCCTCGAGGGTTTGTCCTTTCTCCCTCTTAAAATTCCAGCCTGACTTTAGGTGTTGCACTATAGACGCCGGCGCAGGCGACGACGACACGCCCGCCGAAGCGCCCGCACCATCTCTTGGTGCCGGTGCCGCCAGCGGCTCGGGCAAATATGTCCCGGTCTGGATGCGCCCCGGGGCAAAGGCCACCCCCTCGGGTGGTGCGGGCGGCCGAGACGAGCTGCCCACACTCCGCGTAACCAATCTCTCCGAGGACACACAGGAGAACGACTTGCGCGAGCTGTTTGGCATCTTCGGGCGCGTGGCACGGGTGTTTGTCGGCCGGGACCGCGAGACGGGCGCGGGCAAGGGATTCGCATTTGTGAGCTTCGAGGAGCGCGCGGTAGCGCAGAAGGCGATGGAGAAGGTCAATGGAAAGGGTTATGATAATTTGATTTTGAGCGTACAGTGGAGTCGTGCGTGTTTTTCTTCTGCTTAGGTGTGAATGGTCTGCTGACGCTGTCCTTCTTTTCTTTCAGAACCGAGACCCGATCAGAAATGAGGGACGGTTTTTCTATGCACTTATCTACACGCTATGCACTTTTTTCTCCTCTCGGTCGACGATTCGAGCTCTGGATCAGATTGACAACCCGTGAGAACAACCGGTGCCGGGTGTGCGACTTGAGGCCTTTCTCTTTGCAGACATATCCAGGCTAAAGTGGTAAAATGAAAATGAGTGCATACATGTTACAGAAATACGGAATATAAAAGGTAGTTTTATCTCCCTCGCCTCAGATACCCCCTCGTATAACAGGGATCGCTCCAATATTATTATTACCCCCCTCCTTCTCTGATCTTTTTCCTCCTTCGTCAGATGCTCTCTCTGAATCTGACGCTCTCTCCTCCGAGGCCTTCTCTGGATCTTTGGCGTCCTGCGGAGAGTCGGTGAAGAGACCGAGGCGCCTGTGTATGGTGTCGAGGCGATTTTGATCTTCTATAGCGATTCCGGTGCTGCTACCGAAGACTGAGAGGAAGTGGTTGGTGAGTCGTGAATACGTGTTAAAATCTTCAATTTGCACATACCTTCTTCCATCTCCTCCAAAGACACGCCTTTGGTTTCCGGTACCTAGCAGAGTAGTAAAGACGTCAGCCAACTCATCGTCGAATTTAACAACATGTCATACGAAGAACATGATGAACAAACCACCCATCAAGGAAAAGGCCTGGGAGAACTGTTAAGAAACAATAAATCTCGCACAGAGTGGAATGTACCCCAAAGAACACGAAGGTCCCGAATCCTAGATGAGTTAACATGGTGGGGGTGACTTGACCAACGATAAAGTTGTTCATCTTGGAAGAGTGGGTGAGTGAGTGTAGGCTACTAGGTTGAACACGATGGAACATACCCAGTTGGAGGACGCCGCGATGGACACTCCCTTCCCTCGGACCTGAAGCACACTTAGCACAACTCATGTGTTCGTCACATAAACACTACTCACAGATAGAGGCCATATCTCACATCATCACAGATCAGACTACGTCACATTGAAAAAAATATCAAGGCACTCACTTCGGAGATGATAACCCCTGTCGATTATCGTGAGCATATGCGCAGATAGAGTCAACGTGTGTAGAACGTACATGCGCAAGGACCCCAGGAATACCTTCACGCGAATGTGAGCAACCAAAAGCCTTCTCAAAAAGAAAAACTAACCCGAAACCCATAGCAAATATCCATACGAAAGCACAGGCCACCCAGCCAGCAGCGACGTGTTGGTGCCACGAATTGTGGAAGAGACCGGTGAGGATAGCGATCAGGAAGTGACAGCTACAAATTCGTGAGCTTGGAAACAGAAGGCAAAGAAACGCGAATTTACAAGGCCATGAGGAATGCACCGGAGATCAAGACGGGTCGTCTTCCGATTTTGTCGATATAAATGACAGTGGGAATCGTGGCCAAAAACATCCTTTAAATCGCCGTCAGCAGTACGCTAGGAAGAGCTGTACCGGCGGGTACACGTGCTCATTGTCGAGTTCCTTCTTATGGCAATTGCATTACCATAAAAGGAATGCCACAGAGGCACAGGCGCCGGCAGAGGCACACACGGGACTCACGCTATTCCGACGACACCCGTGGCGAGTAAAGAATTTGCGTTGCCGGTCAAACCGAGATCTATGAAAATGGCCGGCGCATAATAGAGGACAGCGTTGATACCTGTGTGAAAGCAATCAGACCTACATATAGACTCATATCAAGCAGGTAATACCAGTCCATTGCTGGAAGAACATCGTCAGAGTGCCAACTGCGACTCTGTAGCGTAAGCCTGTCACGAATAGCGTTAGGAGATGACCTACTGGGGGCCAGGTATCTGGAAGCTTACTTCGTTCTCGGAGCAGACTCCAATATGCGTGGAATCCGAGCTTGAAGTCGGACGAAAAACCTCCATCTTGGTAATTGGGGAACCGCATCTCAGAAGTCTCCTTTTCAAAAAGATATTGAGCTTTGATTTCACTTTCGCACTCGTTAGCGTAAATGATGTCAGATCGCATGAACGACGCACAGGAATTCGATTTGGACTAGGTCGGAATCCTCGGAGAGGCCGCGAGCCCGGCTGAGGACGACTAATGCTTCATCATCCCTCCCTTGATTCACAAGCCATCTGTCGGTTTGGTCAACATTCAGCGTTCAGAGAGCGTGCGAAGAAAGTTACCGAGGAGAAAATGGCATGAAAATAATCCCAATGCCGAGAATAATGGCAGGGACGAGCTGAAGCCCGAGAGGAATCCTCCAAGCTGCCTCCTTTTGCCCTGCTCCATTCCCTCCGATCTGCAAACAAGGACGTCAGTCTCAATTCTTGCGACGTGAAGGACGAGACCGACAAAGTTCGTGCCATAGTCTATCCAAAAGCTAACCATGATACCGAATGTGATCGCCTAATTAAAAGAGTTAGAAGGTTGCGGGAGAAAAAAGGGCACGGCTTGCGAGTTGCTGCAGGGAGACAAGACTGCCGCGCACTTCGGGGGGCGAGATCTCGCTGTTGTAAAGCGGGACCTGCAAGAAGATTAACTTGGATGTAAACGAAGAATACCGGCCATGCTTACCGCCATGCTCAGGGACCCTACACCGAGACCAGTGATAAAGCGTCCGCCATAAATGAAAGGCGGGCCTGTGGCAACTGTTTGCACGATGACTCCGATGCAGAAAACGACCACAGCTGCGGGATAAGTTAGAGGGTTGAGATTCGGAACTGAGCACAACTCTCACCAAGTACGATCGTGTACTTGCGGGACAGTTTGTCCGCAAAGTAACCTGTCATCAAAACACCAAGCCCTGAAACGGATTGAATTTCTGCTGAGGATTGAGATCTGGGAAGGACATACATGCTCCGAGTTCCAGAATAGCCACAAGCCAGCCTTTCTTTCCACTGTTTGTAACGGCATCCCCCATCCTGGATTGTGATCGGTCGATGGGTATATGTGTTGCAGACCTCCATACTTACCTGTTGTCGAAACTGTGCATGCTGAGTGGTACTATTAGAGAGCAACCATCATATCGATGGAGGAAAATACTTAAGAACTCCCGAGAATACACCCTGCATTGAATCAGTTACAATCCAGCGATGATGAGAATACACATTACCTGGTTGTATCCTTTCGACGAATATGGATTAGTATGTTAACGATTCAGGCGGCAACTGACCATATAATCTGAAGATGGATTAATCAAGGATGGCAGTAAGGTAAGTGATCTTACAGTCCACCGAGAGAGGCAAAGACAGCCATCAAGAATATACGGCGATTCGCAACGAGGCCAGCCTTCGAGTATCGTGAGTCGAGCAGCTCTAACGAAACTCAGTCAATATTTCTCACCCAACCAGATTTTCCGGCCAAAGACCGGCGACGCGTCGTTGACAATGGGCCAGTAGTACCTCCAGCCATGGTGATGAAGGTTAGAAGGAAGTGCCACTGGCGGCTTTCTGCCTTATATATGGCTTGTGCGAAGCTTACGGCACGTAAGTTGAAGTGGAGAAGCCAGAAGACCCCAGTGTGCGGGATGCTATCACCCTGAGAGCGCCAAGTAGCAGAAACACGGAGGAACATCGGCCAGCCATTGGCTTAAAAAAAACACCGAAGACATGTGAGCCAAGTCTGGACGAGAATAGAGCGCGTCCGGACCGGTTCCACCATAAAACAGTCTTGGCCCGGAGGTTCATTGGACATAGTCTGGAGTCGAGAATCGAAGTACAGGCAACCGGTCAAAGCGAGTTTATGCGAAGGACTCAATTTGGCTCAATTGATCGTTTGATTGGCATCTGCGGCTGTGCTGCTGCGACTTCCGCCGCTACTCGCTGCTGCACTTCAACCTCTACCATCTACAACCAACCTCAACCTCGACAGTCATGTCTTACAATCCAGGCGGATATGGTACACCTCCCGCGTCAGTCTGCTCTATATTCAGCCCAGAGAGAGAATATTTACGCTTCGGTTTAATAGCTTCCCCAGCGCGTACGTCACTACGTGATTCCCAAAGAAAGCACTCATCTTCAATCTCAGCGATCCGTATGGCACGCCAGGCGGAGGTTACAATCCAGGATATGGAGCGCCACCAGGCCCGCCTCCCAGCGGGTATATCACTCGCAAACTAATGTTGTTTTCTCGTTGACACGATCGTGTGCAGGTATGGACCTCCTCAGGGACCACCGCCACCACAGTAGGTGGACTCCATCACCTCGTATTTCTCTCAAACACTTCATCTCTAGTTTTCCGGGATCCCCGAGCCCCCAATTTCCAGGGTAAAATACTCTGGTCCTTATAGTTCGCCCCATCTGATCCTTCTGTTTTAATGATCCAGACAATCCTCGTAAGAACTCATGCGGTCCATTCGAATATCCTTAAACCCGAAGCAGTTATGGTCCGCCGACCGGCCCACCCCCTCCTATCGAGCGTGCAAGCTATCCGGGTCAGCAATATCACCAACAGCACCACCAGGCGCCACACCACCAAGGGCAGCACCATCAGCAGGGCGGCTACCCTGGCCAGTACGCGCCTCCCCCCGGTCCCCCGTCGTTCGCACCTCCTCCCGGGCCTCCGTCATTTGCACCTCCCTCCGGGCCGCCTCCGTATGTTGTTCTCTTATTTTTACCTCGTTCTCTAATCCCCAGTTTCAGCTTCGGGCACTCTCCATCCTACGCTCCCCCGCCTGGGCCTCCTCCGATGCCGCCCACGTCTCAGCAACACTATGGCCCGCAATTCCAGGGTCAGAATCAAATGCAGCAGCCCTATTTTCAGTATTCGCAGTGCAATGGAAAAAAAAAGGCATTATGTGTGCGTGATACCATAAATTTATCAGACCTCGAGTACGATTATAATGCCACAGATTGGCATCAATTATTTCGGACAATCTTCCGAGCTCCACGGTTGTATAAACGATGCGCGTAATATCCAGAAGTTTTTGTGTTGTATGTTTTCATTATTGGAATTCCCGGATGCGCGACTGACGCGCATCTCTGCAGCCAAGTTTGGGTATCGTAATGAAGATATTGTGATGTTGACGGACGACGCCCAAAATCCGCGTCAACAGCCTACTCAAGAGAATATTGTTCGCACACCTTTTCCCTTCGCGGACCACCTCTGATCAGGTGTAGATCCACGCCATGGAATGGCTGGTTCGCGGTGCTGCTCCGAATGATTCCCTTTTCTTCCATTGTGCGTCATTTCACTGGTAATTTACACGTTGACCTTAGCTCGCACTTAGACAGTGGCCATGGGGGTCAGACCAAGGATCTGGACGGCGACGAAGGCGACGGCGAAGATGAAGGTTTGGCTATTGCTGGTTGTCGGGTGATTGTCTCTGACTTTCTCTTGCTACCAAGTGATCTATCCGGTTGACTACCAGGAAAATGGACATATCGTGGACGATGTTCGTTCTTTCTCTTTTTATTCGTCCATCGTTGACGTCTTTGTCTCGCTAGCTAATGCACCAAATCATGGTGGCGGGCCTCCCTGCGGGCTGCCGTTTGACCGCGATCTTTGACGTAGGCCCTTCGCATATTATTTACCCCGCCTCCGATTCATGTGGATTTGAATAGTCCTGCCATTCCGGCTCTGCTCTGGGTAAGTCGGCCTCCCCTTGTGATGAATCAGACAGTGTATTGATATTGCAACCGTCCTAGACCTCCCGTACATCGTGAGATCGCTCTCTTTCCACTCATACGACTCTGAAATAAACCGTTCGCTATAGTACTCCACTGAGGGTAAGGTGAAGGAGCCCAACCTCGCCGCCGAGGCCGGAGCGGGGCTCAAAACCGCCTTTACATCGTACACGAAGGGCGATATGGGCGGCGTCCTCAAGTCTGCCATGGGTTTGGTCAAGACGGCCACCGGTGGGGGCGGGCAAAAGGCCGAGAGATACGCGCGCGCGACGCGCACCAGCCCCGCCGATGCCGTACGTTGCTGCACCTATTATTTCCGTTCGGCGTTGATGACGTGCCACACAATTAGATCTCCTGGAGCGGCTGTAAAGACTCGCAGACCAGCGCGGACGCGAACGAGGCGGGGCAGGCTACTGGTGCGATGAGCTACGTATGTGTTGAATTCGCCTCCTCGTACTATAAAATCTTATCGGCTTCGTAGGCATTCATGACGGCTTTGTCGCAAAACCCACAGCAGAGTTACATGCAGCTTCTCAACAGTCTGCGGGACATTTTGCGGTCTAAATACTCTCAGAAGCCTCAGGTGTGTCATCCGTTCTTTCGCTCTTCTCTGATTCTGAGGATCCTGTCTCTTGCCAGCTTTCGAGCTCTCATCCCATGGTACGGTTTTTTTTCGCCCCGTCTTCTTGGAAGTTGTAGTTGACGCGGCTGCAGGACACGAACCTCCAGTTCATTTGCTAGAATCTTTTTCTCCGTCTGAAATCATGTACATACAGTATCTGGAAGAAGTTGAAATGCGTGTACGAATTTGTTGTCTCGTTTTTTCCCGTTGAATTGCGCACCCACATATGTAGCGCATGCGTCAGTTAACAACAACAACACTGAGCGACGTGCGTGGACAGAAACCCAATGCTCGACTCAACAAATGATATTTCCGAGCTAAACTCGTTCGCCGTCGTGAGCAAGTCTTACTCGGCGCTCTGCACCTGTATCGTACAAGACCACTGTCACTGAAGAAAGTCGGTTGGTGCCTTCCGAACTTTGCATTGGATAAACTCAGTCGGATACGTCGTTTGGACCGACTGTAGCGAAGCACTGGTCCTTGTCACTGAGCTGGAGTATGCAATCGAATATCGTCAGGTAGCGCCGCAGCCTGGAACAGACCGCGACGAGGCACTTGCTGGGTAATTCCTAGCGCAAAGAATCGACGAAAAGATTTTTAAGCGACAAGTGCGAGTTGCTTGCAACTCATTTCGTTCCAGGCTGCTTCAAAACGTCTCGGTCGCTAATGCACACGTCACACACATTCGAGAACCAAACAAATCTGCATTCCAGACGGGCAAGTAAGATACATGATAGCGAAATATACAGACTTCGTCCTTGGTCCACCTAGAAGATTGTAGTCAGCCAATGTTTTCTTTTCAGGCAAGGATGGAGAAAGAAAAAATCAGAAGTCGAGTATCCTCAATCCCGAAGGGTAAGTAGTCTAACATGCTATTTGACTGGATGCCATAGGCCATCATGGAGAAGTAGAAAGGGAAAGTACGAACCTGAGCAAGAGCGACTCGAGGACATGGTGGAAGGAAAAGAGAGAGGAGTGTGATGGGATCACGCCTGTGGCGGAGTTTAAATTACCTCCATTCGGTCCGATTTGTTCTCCGAATCTCCGTCGACAATGCGACCGCCTCGTGGCCGAGAGTGCTCCAAAACTCGAGGTAAAGCGCTGTTTAGCGCCTGATTTGTGCAAGTTCATCGTCTACCGGCTCTTTACGCCGTCCTTTTGGCTCAATACACCCTGTTCCTGCCGTGCTATCGCCAAAATCCCTGTGTGTTATTGTCAACTTGCGGCTGGCAGGGATCAGACGTATCCAGGGCTTCCTTAAACTCCTGTATCAGTTGCGCCACTCTAAGCTGCTTTTGATTTTCGCCATCCACCAACCCACCATGGCCTCCCCGCCTCACCCCAGTCGGATCGATGTGGTATCGCCAGTGTCCGCGAGGAAGTCCGTCTCTAGACGGATTACTTCACCAATTACGCCTGGAGGCGTAACTGGTCTCGTCTTTCCGTCTCCACTCGAGTCTACGCCGAGTGAACCATTACCTCGACCCCTTCGCCGTGTGTCTAGGATCAACTCTTATTCATCTGTATCCAACGGAAATTTCGTGGATATCTCTTCTGATCCGCCCCAACTGGCCGACGGCGCGGCTCTCGATGACTTGTGGAATTCCTTGCGACTTGAGAAGGAGCGTAAGATGAACAAGGAACCTCCCAAAGTTAAATCTCTTGAGGAATACAAGCCCTCAGCTACTGTTGACGACATCCTCAACGCGCCTTCGCCGCGGCCTGCTTCGAAATTAACGACAAGGTTAGCTTGAATAGATATACGGCCGCGGCCATTAATTAATTGATATCTGCCCAGCGATGAGAAGCGTGCTCGCGTATCGCCTGCGCCAAGTGCGCCAACTGCACGAACTCCAGAACGAGAAAAGCGGTCGTTACTGGAAGACGCTCTTATCAGTAACGACCGGGACTCGTTCTTTCGGACTCCATCCCCTGCCCCAGCGAAAGCACCAAGTCCCACCCGTCGGACAACGTCGCCCATAGTGGCAAAGACTGCTAGTAGTTCCAAGCCTTCGACGTCTTCGCCCACTCCGGCGAAAACTGCCAGTCTCAAGCCTCGGACGCCATCGCCCAGCCCGGCGAAGACCCCGGGGCTCAAGAAGAAGAAATCGATGTAAGCCTGACGACTCGTTTCTTCGACGCCAAGCTGAATCTACTTCAGCACGGTATACTATCCCTCGCCCGAGAAAAACTACTGCGTTGCGATCTTCAGGCTGCGGGGGGTAGACAAGGATGATATCCGAGTTACATTCCGAAGAGATCACATTATGGTATCATGGGAGATGGTATGTCTCAACCCTCTGCCATCCGCTATGCTGACCTTTGTAGTGGGAGGTCGAGAACTGGGAGGAAGAAGACTGCATTGCGCGGAGAACGGTGGAGCGTGTATACCACAGGGTCATACCCTTGCCTGAGGGTACCACGGTGTGTGTCTACTGCGCCCCTCCAGTGCGCATGATTAGATATTAACGAGATGATCGCCGCAGTTTCAGGATGTAAAGGGCACGATGAGGGGCGAGGATTTGTTGCTGCAGTACCCTCTGTTTGGTATTAAATCGGCTGAATTGTAGTTTATGTATTCTAGGTCGTGCCTGCAGAGCTGCGGCACAGTGCAATCCACGCGGTCTTGGCACTGCGTTACGCACCAAGATAAGATTTAGCTGACTAATCGTGATATGCCCGATCGCTGAAAGAGGATATCAAGGCTGCGACGCCCAATGTCGCGTTCCCGTGAGTTACGGCGCGCGCCCATCACTCGTGTGTGCCACCCTCTCTTTTACCACCACCACCACCACCCCCACCATGTCCAGCTCCTGGACCCCAGAGGAATCCCAGGTCACCGACCCCTTCGTTGCTGTCTTCACCTCTCCCTCTCGTTCCCGGTCTATAATTCACCGTTCAACTAATCCTACCTCTCCACGTTCCTTAAATTTCCCTGCTGAATCTGCTGTCTTGGGAGAGCGGGAGCCTCTCCTGAACGCCACTCCAACCCGCGTCAAGAAACCATTCTATCGTGCGCGACCACTCTGGTGAGCCTTGGTCGACAACGATGACTGCGCATTCGTCACTTACACGTTTTTATTGAGGCTCGTGCCATTCGCAATCTCCTCCGCCCTCGTCCGGGGGATGACCTTGGCGCCGAGAATCGAGGTCTTCACCCAACTCTCATGTTCGCGGCTGCACCACAGCTATAACCACACCACCACCACCGCCGTTTCATGGGTCGAAGGCACCTCCGTAATGCCGACGCATGCGCCGCTGTACTTTGGGCTGGATCCTCTGGGACCTCAATTTAACCCCGAGTCAAACCACGCACCACACACACTTTTGGATCCTTCAGAGGACGAGCCTTGGGATGAAACCGGGGATGATGATCCTCGGGAATTACCATCTGCTCGTTGTATGTCGGACTCTGCCGTACAGGCCGGCGCCGGTAGGTACCTTGCGCGTTTTCTCGCGTCTGACGCTGAAGACACGAACCAGCCCGAATCCAAACTATATTCACGACCACAATGGGCCTTCTGAGTGCCTTAACTACCGGCTGGTGGGGTCGTTTTGGCGAGCGCCACGGTCGAACTAGGGGTAAGTACTCGTTTCACACACCGCTCTTGCCGATTTTTATTCCTGGTTTAGTCCTCGCTTTCACCACCCTGGGTCTTCTCCTCACGTAGATATTTTTTCTGCGTTCATTTCATCGTTTATTTACACGTGCCGTCAGGGATCTAACCTTTATCCTTTCATCGACCCCCTCATCTCCACTTTCTTCACATGGCCACAAGCTTCTGCTCATTGCACCAGGTAAGTGTTGCGACGGCACGTCTAGTTTCCTACTGAACGCGAACAATCCATCTAGCGATAGAAGGCTTCCTCGGTGGCTGGTCTACACTGCAGTCTGCGACCTCGGCTTATATCTCGGACTGCACTTCCAGCGGCAGCCGCGCTTCTGTGTTCTCGCGCTTCACTGGTGTGGCCTATGTCGGGTTTGCCGTACGCAGGCTTCGCTTTATTCTTTTCCGCTCATTAAAATTCAACTTTTAGATCGGTCCTATCATTGGAGGCTGGCTTATCAGAAATCCTATTCCCTTCCTCACTAGCCCACCGCACCCGGGTCAGCCGCGGGCCCAGACGGTAACCTCCGCATTCTGGGTCGCCATCGGGCTCCAGTTTATCAACCTATGTCTCGTGCTCTTTGTGTTTCCCGAATCAGTCACGCAGGAGCAGCGGGATCTGGCGCGCGGCAAGAGCAAAGGAAAGACTCGGGCCCACACTGAAAGTAGCACTCTTGAAGATGTTGCTGAAGAACCCGTGGCCGAATCCGGCGGCATAATCCGAAACTTTTTGAGCCCTCTCGCCATCTTCCTACCCGTGCCCATCTTCGTTGACGGCTCAACCCGGAAGCGTAAAGACTGGAGTTTAACCCTCCTTGCTTGTGCGATGTTCGGATATATGCTATCGACTGTGGGTCCCTTTTTGAAGATCTTACTTTGATGCTAATTCCGGAACGATATAGGGCGTATACCAAATCAAGTATCTGTACGCCGGCCATATTTATGGGTGGGGCCCCGAACAATTGAGCTATTACATCTCTCTTTTGGGCTCAACCAGGGCGGCGTTCTTATTGTTCGCATTCCCTCGTGCGTTTCACAGTACTTTCTTCCTTCGCCATGTACTAAACAAAGCGCAGTCATCATCGCGACTTTCAAGCCAAAGCCAAAGCTCCCAAAGACTAAAGCTGTCGTCCCCACAGCGAAAGCCGACAAGCCCAAGCCTACAAAGTCGCAGATCGCTCAAGAAATCAAATTCGATCTTGGGCTCAGCCGTCTGTCCCTTTGTATCGACATCGTGGCCAACCTCGCCATCGTATTTGCGCCCGCGCCGTCATACAAGATGCATTTACAGGCTCTGAACGGCCTGGACGCGATGACGACCACGGTCAAATCAGAGCTCCAGAATTCTCAGGTTCTTTTTGTCCTGGCGAGTTGGGTGCAATGTATGGGTGCAGGCGCGTTCCCGGCTATGCAGAGTCTCGCGTTATGTATCGTGCAGGCGAGATCGCTATTGGCGGCTGATGCTGGTCAAGCTAAATCGACTGTCGATGGAACCACTGGTACTGTGTTCGGCGCAATGGCCGTGCTACAGGCTAGCGGGCAGATGGTTCTCGGAGTATGTTCCTCTCCTTTCGCTCATTTAAATTTACTTATCTTTTCGCCCTGTAGCCTCTGTTGTTTGGTTTGGTATACAGCGGAACTGTCGCGACTTTCCCCAAGACGATTTTCGTCACCGCCATCGGCATCCTGTTCGCTGCCCTCACAGCGATCATGCTTGTGCGCAGCCCACTTTCCGAAGTCGCCAAGGGAAAGTCGGCTGCCCGAAGGAGGCGGCAAATAAGCTTAGAGGAAGAGCGCAGAGGGCGCTCGACAGTCAGCAAGGATTTGGGGTATGGAAGCACGAATCAGCGGCTGCCGTCTCCAAATCAAGCTTCGTCCAGTGGTTCGAGTTAATACGGTTTCTGATTTAATACTGTTGTATATTGTAGAGTCATATGTGTAGCGCTCAATCTATAAATTTTTTATAATTATTCGACGAACAAAGAGAACCGTGGGAGTTGATCACGGCCGACTACTTACTATTAGGGGTTTCTTCCTGCCATCAATCGTTGAACACACAGTTAATTCGCTTTTCATCCTCTCTTCTCTCTTCAGACAGCCATCAGAACGGAAGCTCCTTGTTATTCCCCTGCTACTCTGTTATCGCTCTCGCGCACCTTTGCCGCCATGCGGATCTCATTTCGACCCAATCCTCCTTTGCGGCAGCATGGCACAGGGACAGAACTCTTCCTTATGGTCCATTCCAACCCACCATTCTCGACGACGCTTGATCTTTCGAGTGCAACCCTACCCTCTGGGAGCTCTGGGTTGAATTTCACCAGACTATTCAGCCCAACCTTGGTTTTCTCGAAGTCGAATCAACTCCACCTCGCGTTTTCTTGCAACAACTGCGCGAGAGCATGCACCGAGTCCCCACGCTCATTGAATACGAACGTCGTTTGACGGACCATCTTGCGCGCTCCGACACTGTTTCTTACCCCCTCGATGCATCCCATTGGGAGAGATGGAAAATTGTCTTCAGTACTGTATCCATCTGATTCCATGGCATTTCCGAACCCCTCCATGGATCAAATGAAGCTTTGCATCTGCATCGTCCACGAGTTGTCCCAATTTCACAGTTCACATTTCCTCAATTACACCCAATCTGTGCTCACTTCTCAGTGAACCTTGCCGAGCGAATCGACTTTTCAAGTTAGTCATTCATTCTTCAACTAGGAAGCTCCGACGAAGTCGGAACAGACCTTGCTTGCACAAACGCTCGGCACCTCTGATCTCTTGAACTGAGTGCTTTGACAGCTCTGCTGCGCGAGCCCAATGGGCCTTCAATGAATTTCTTGTGGGTAAGTGAGCGCTGCCAGTTGGGAATTAAAAGTTGAGTTTTGAATTACAGTAGCGGTGAATTCTTGGTTGAATTTGGTGTCGTCAAGTTTAGGTAAAGAAGAGGTAAATGTTTAGTAAGACCTTGAGGTCTGGACAAAAACCAGAACTCGACGTCGGGAGGATTAGGATCACCGGGTTATACAAAAGTGGTGCCATTATGAGGGTGGAGAGACCTTGACAAGCAAGGTGACAATGACCTTTGGATAGAGGGATCAAGAAGTGAGTCATCTCTGCAACTCTGGCCTATGCTCTGACTTTGAACGTGATCCAGTGGAGGAGCGGGCTAAACTGCTCCCCTTCCTTCGACTGTGGCCTCATATCCTGCGCGTTCTCTTCCGAGTCGTCATGCTCCTCTGACACGAATGATTCTTTATCTGATGCAGAAACAGACTCAGGAGGTGTTTTCTCTCTTGTCCTCCTCTTGTCAGCACTGCTGATATCGCCTTGAGGAGCATCTGGCCCGGGATCGTCCCCATGCAAGGAGACACACAAGCCGTGTCACGTCTCGCCTGCCGTCTGCAGGACTCCATGAGAGCAGAGGCAGAGGCAACCCTTCGATTTGGAAAATATGTAACATTCAAAACTCGTAATCGACCTTCACTGTCCTCCCTGCCTTGTGACAAGCGCCGCGGCCCATTCAGGCTTATCGACTAAGTACTTACTAGTCATTTTTCTGCTCCTAATATGCCTCGATTAGGTCGTCGTAAACTATGTTATCCAGCATTCTAGCGCAGATTTACCGCTCAGACCCGCACAGATATGGACCACCAATACTGTACCGATCTGTAGGGGAGCAACGGCCCAAGGACCGTGACAAACCCGTTGCCTCTTTTTCAGGCGACGGGACCTAGGGTTACCGTGACCGTTGCCTTTGAAGGCAACAGAAATTCTGTGTACCAAGGAGAATGGAGGCAGCGGGACGATTATCAGGGTGGTGGAAACGCCTCTGGCGATGATTGAGGTTCACGGGATCCCGTAGGATTTTTTTTTACAATTTTTACAATTTTTATTTGAATGTCACGGTTTTCTTGGGCAACCAGTTCGACCGTTACCGTGACGAACGCAACGCAACGGGCGGTCCGTTACCGTGACCGTTGCTCCCCTACAGATCGGTACAGTAACGATGGAGCCATACCAATCGAACGCGAACTGTCACGCGTGACTGTTCGTGTTCAATCAAAAGTCGCGTTTCGAAAAACGCTCATAGGGAAAACTATGTACTGATATATGTCAAGTTGAGACTACCCCATGACTATTTGCGCGTCGCACTTCTGTCCTAGAATTCTCTACTCCGGATCCGCCTGCGCGTTTGGCAGCCCACCATTCAGCTTCATGATGACATGGGCACGCCAATGTTTGTCTGGAGTTTTTTTCCCCGCGTGTGTACGGCTCGGACGACGGAGGACCATGGAACTCAATATGATGGAGCCAATCTTGCATATCCACAAAATACAGCACCATCATCTGCGTCCTGGCTGCCTTCTTGCATCTGTCGAGGTTCATTTTGTCCATGCGCATCTGCTGCGCGAATTCATCTAACGGCAAAGCGAGGACGTTGAAGAATCGGACGAGGTCCGGGTCTTCTGGTGTTTTCTCATCCACGCGAACAGTAAATACCGCAACGTGGGTGCGCAACAAAGACGCCTTGGGACCTTTGTAGACTTCGAGGATGTGGAAGGCCTGGCAGTCATGAGTCGTGTGTATCTAGTAGAGCTCGGAACAACGCACAGCATGCTCTATGGCTGCACTTTGATTTCTGTACCAGGTTTGGATTGTCATTGGCGTGCAGAATCGTTTGCCTGCCAAACGCGCGGTCTCTCTTTGTGCTGCGAGTCGGCCCACCTGGGCGACACGCTCTTTGCAGATGGCTTTATGCTCCTTCCAATCCGACCTGTTCGTGAAATAGTACTGCCCCTCAGAAATCTCCGTTTGTCAACAAATATCAAACGAACGCACGCTTGGCATTGACGACTGGGAAAACTGAGCTGAGTACAGCATTATAGAGGCGAAATGACGCGTGCAAACCTGCAATATCGAGTCATTCCACAAGAGGCGCATTTGGAAAACTCCTGGACGCCCATCGATGCTGGTGTTTTATGGCAAGTGCCACACGCTCTGACGAGCGGGCCACGGTCTGGGATGGCGGCTGCCATCTCCTCAGCAGTGGTAACAAACGGCTCTGAGCCATCCATTATGACTATAGAATTCTTGGACAAGGCGCTTGGGTCCAACTGTGGTGGCAAAATAATTTACACAAACGCGTCGCAGTCGAAAATTATTCAAACGAACATCGATAACATGACCCCTGGTATCCCCAATTCTTATCTTCTCGGCGTCGGAAATACCTCCGCTCATCGTGAACAGGAAAGTGAAGTCGAAAGCAAGTCGAAAGGCCTGGTCGGTGGCTGTGAACAACTGTTCTCTTTGTTCCTCGAATAACTATATATAGATTGAGGGCTACGCATCAACCGTATTAAATCGGAAACCGTATTAACTCGGACGAAGCTTGATTTAGAGACGGCAGCCGCCGACTCGTGCTTCCATACCCCAACCCCAAATCCTTGTTCAACGTTAACCGCAAGCGTTCAAAAGAAGTTCAGGCAGCCAGATGTTCAGTCGCCGATTCAGTGAGCAAAAAAAGGGTACAAATTAGACGGCCTGTAGGTTACACGAATGAACAACATCCCAACCGAGTATTAGAGTACAACAAACAACAATTACAATCTAATATCATGGCTGTTCCAGTTAGCGCTCGTTTAGTGCAAGCGGCAGGTGCCCTGTGCATTCCAATCGTCACTCCCGACTCCGTTCCTGACAATGAACAGTCCCTTCGGGTCGTATTTGGTCTTAATTGACTTGAGCTTGGCGTAATTGGGCCCAAAGAACGTCTCCTCGGGGTGTTTCTCGACTTGGGCTGCCTCGTTACTGTACGCGGCCCCAGGGCTGTCGTCGCCGGTCATTTTCTGGATGGCGGCGAGCTGTTTGTCATTCCACAGGGTCGCGACGTGGTTCTGTTCGGTGATGGTCGCGCCGTCTGTCCAGGGATTCTCCATGAGGAGCTGGAAAAGCCTCAAGTGGATGAAGATGACAAGGAGGGAGACGAAATTACATGAACAAGGGCCGTCCTCCAACCGGGATGGACAGCAGAAGAGATACCCGAGTTGGCAGCGACTTGGCCTCCCGCAACGAGATGCCCAAGGATGCTAACGGGAGAGTATCAGTGGAATTCCAGGCGATGAGAAAGCAGGATTCACTTCAAAGTACCCACATCCAAAAGTGTTTTGTACGCGGGGCCGATTTTCGAGACACGATTCTGGTACGTCTCTTTCGGAATGAGACGCGAGCCGGTAATGAGATCGATTCCAGAAATATCGTCCGCGAAAAAGACTAGGTCGTTTGTATCGGAGGTCAATTGCACATTCGATGTCAGCGTGACACCAGAGATGGCCAGCGCCTTCCCTTGGAAAGGCGCAAGGAGGGCCGTCGTCTGCGGGGTAGTTTGGTTGATCGCGATGGTGTAGAGGGTAAGGATGGGGATCGCGGTCACGTTCGCCTTCTGGAGGAAGAAGTACTGGCAGGTGCGGGTCGCTTCGTAGTCGAATATGTGCGAAGCGTGAAGCTGCATGAGATCCGCGGCGACCTGGTGTGAGGTTGTCGCGTATGTTTGAACGAAAATGGTTGAGTTGAATGTCCCGTAGGTGCGGAAGGTGGCGGACACGATGACGCCCCAGCTTCCAGCACCTCCGCCACGAATAGCCCAGAAGACTATTATTAAGAAAGGTCAGTAGGCGACCAGACGCGCTTGTGTTGAAAGAGACGCACGGTCAGAGTTGCTCTGGCTGTTGACCGTGAGCAGCTGGCCGCTTGCGACAACGACCTGGAATTCTATCGAGCGCGTCAGAATGGAATCGGAGGGTGTAAATCGCGCGACGTACGGATAGCATTATCGGCGGCCAATCCAAACTTGCGCGACAAGATACTGTGGCCTGCTCCCTGGACGTACCCACCCGCCGCAGCAACAGTAGCAGCGCTACCGATGACGAGGACCTTGCCAGCCGCTTTCGCCAACTGATAGAGGTCTCCGGTGCCTAGACCGGGACCGACGGTAACCGCAGATCCCATGCTTGTCGAGGCACCCTTGAAGTTATTGACAAAAGTCACGGTCTTGAAGTTCTTCATGCGGATCATGAGCGAGTCCGCGGCTGTAGAGCGTCCGAGGAAGTCGTGGCCGGAGGATTTGACGACCAGGCGGATATCATGAGCCGCAGCGAACTTGACGGCAGCCTGAAAAAGATTCTAGCCGAGTCCAAGTCGAATGTGGGGCGACGGACCTGGACGTCGGCCACGGTTTGCGCCTCGACGGAGTAGAGAGGGACGTTCGCTTTTGCGCAGTTGGCGGTATTGTTCCGCAAGCAAACTAACCCGACACCGTCATAAGCCTGGCGGAACTTTAGCAACGCTACATTCAACAACACCGAAAACACACCTGTTCGTAGTTGTACGAGTCCATAGCGCCGGGGATGTTCGAGAGGCGGAATCTAGCGCTACTCCATTCCGCGTCCGTGCAACCACCCCGCTGCTGGCACCATAGGGCCGAAGGAACAACGGAAACGAGCCGGCCGTCGACAGTCGAGTTCAAGGAAGACCATTGAGATTTGGTCACGCTTGCAGCGGACTTGCGGCAAGCGCCGGTTCCCGCCACCGGGCCGAGAAGAAGAAGCGAAGCGAAAAGAAGGGAGGTGAATGGGTTGACCGCCATTGCGCTGTTCGTGTTAACGGGATGGAAAACGACGAGCAACGGAGCGGGATGGATCCACTACGCTTTATAGATTGCGAGTAGTGAGCCGGACATGCGTGTACGCATCTTTCGACAAGAATAAGACCAGCCCGAAACCAGCCCGAAACGTTGTGCCTGTAGATGTAGTAGCATGCGAAAGTTCTGCTCATTTTGTCCATATGCCATTCTGAGCTTCAGACTCGGTCTATCACCACGACTACACCCGGATTCACCTCGAGTAGCCGCCCCGACGTGCCATCCTGCATTGGGTTAGCCATCCTGTCTTCAAGTTCGAACCTTGAAACGCTGGACGGCGGCGGGTTTCCATCTGCCACACTGACAGATTCAGTTCTGTTCCTCCAGCTGGCACCACGGCGACTTTCGACATCTCCTCGTGAGGAGGGAGCTTCTCCACTCGATCTCGCTGTTCCATTCGCCCAGCGGGATCTACAGGCGAAACTGTCTCTCGCGCAAGGAAGGCGTTGGGAGCAAGTTGGGAGCAATGGGAGGGACGTCGCGATGGTACGCCGAAGTTGATGATCTCCACTGTTCCGCGCCGTCCAAACCCACCTATGTACACTGTTCTTATTGCTCCCAGTAGGGCTTCTCGAGCAGCCGCGGCGACAAAATATTTTGACAGTTGGACGTCAAATCATCTCGCCCACTCTCCGAATCCCACAAATGCACCCAGCCAACGATTCCCATTCAGCGATAAGTAATCGTCGCGGCCCAGGCTTCTCCGATATCGTCGCGTTGCCGTGTTCTCGACAACGGGAGCGTTAACAGTAAACTCTCGATGCTACTAAGTCTTGTGAAAAGTTTCCGCTATGGCCTGTTTACAGCGCTTTTCATAATTATGCGGAAAACCGAAAAATTTTCCGAGTGTTTGGCTCAATTTGGCATGGGCGCTTAAATTCCTTTCGCACTCCTCTTCCACGTTCCTCTGCTTCCCGGAACATGGATTCCCTGTATAAATGCTCTTCCAAAGCCCCGGCAACATTCCCGGAGCAACCGAAGTCGACTCGAGCGCTCAAGTCTCGAATTCTTAGTAATGGCCACATTCTGAGGCGCCACGAACCTTTTCCCGTCAACACAGGTTCCTGTTGCAACTCTCTTGGCCCCAGGGTTCACCCTACTACCTATTATACCATTATACAACACCTTTAGCCCTTCCCCTCACCTTCTACTTGCAACTTTCGGTCAAACCTCGAATTCTGGTGTCACGCAAAGTGACGCAATGGAGTTGTTGGGCGACGAAGGACGACGTGTATGGCCAGTGAGTGGATGAGCTGGAGCTTGTTGAGTATTAGGGTGATAGGGCATAGCCTGGAGGCAAAAGTAAGTTCCCCCATACTGTGTGTTCATTCGAAAGCGCCTGCTTGTGGCCGAGGGCGTCGAATTTTGGCTCCCACTCCCTTCATGTCTCAGACCCATATCCAAGATGGATGTGGTTTCATTATCTTCCTTTAAAATGCAATATTTGTTTCGAGTAAACGGCAGAATCCCCATGGAAGTCGCAAAATGAGCAAGATCAGAATGTGGATAGGGGCTATGTAAATAGGTGCAAACACCCAGAAAATTTTTCGGTTTTCCGCATAATTATGAAAAGCGCTGTAAAGTTGTGCAGATTCGGTGAGAATGGATGCAGCCTGGAAGCTCAAATTTGGCCAGAAGGAGGCAAAGATGTCGGGCCATGACGGAAACTTTTCTCACGGCCGTGTAGAGGGACGAAACGCTTCCAATGGGCATCGTCGGCGCGATGTCCATTGGGACAAATTCGCAACCTCACAGTTTAATTAAAAAGGGAATTTAATTTCGAAGGTCGGAAAAAGCGGCCCGAAACGTAAATCAATATGTTCCATTTTACAGCGCTTTTCATAATTATGCGGAAAACCGAAAAATTTTCTGGGTGTTTGCACCTATTTACATAGCCCCTATCCACATTCTGATCTTGCTCATTTTGCGACTTCCATGGGGATTCTGCCGTTTACTCGAAACAAATATTGCATTTTAAAGGAAGATAATGAAACCACATCCATCTTGGATATGGGTCTGAGACATGAAGGGAGTGGGAGCCAAAATTTGACGCCCTCGGCCACAAGCAGGCGCTTTCGAATGAACACACAGTATGGGGGAACTTACTTTTGCCTCCAGGCTATGCCCTATCACCCTAATACTCAACAAGCTCCAGCTCATCCACTCACTGGCCATACACGTCGTCCTTCGTCGCCCAACAACTCCATTGCGTCACTTTGCGTGACACCAGAATTCGAGGTTTGACCGAAAGTTGCAAGTAGAAGGTGAGGGGAAGGGCTAAAGGTGTTGTATAATGGTATAATAGGTAGTAGGGTGAACCCTGGGGCCAAGAGAGTTGCAACAGGAACCTGTGTTGACGGGAAAAGGTTCGTGGCGCCTCAGAATGTGGCCATTACTAAGAATTCGAGACTTGAGCGCTCGAGTTGACTTCGGTTGCTCCGGGAATGTTGCCGGGGCTTTGGAAGAGCATTTATACAGGGAATCCATGTTCCGGGAAGCAGAGGAACGTGGAAGAGGAGTGCGAAAGGAATTTAAGCGCCCATGCCAAATTGAGCCAAACACTCGGAAAATTTTTCGGTTTTCCGCATAATTATGAAAAGCGCTGTAAGGCGTGGCAGAATCTAATCTCAAATCTAATCTATCAAATTCCAAATAAAGCATTGCCGGTGTTTATTGGATGTAATTGGCCCGATTGTAGGTGTTACTTATGCCCCAATTATACGTGGGTTGCAATATGTGCGGGGAGAGTACACTCGGGTTGCGCTTCGGTTGCATTTGATTTTGCCGATTGCGCCCCGAATGTGCCGCTTGCACTCGGGTGTAACCGGCATCTAAGCCGATCACAACTCTCCAGGGATTTTCGTGATACGGTCGCCTCCCGGCCGTGCGCATCTTGCGTTACCGACTGCCCCGGACGCATAGACCGTCGGCAGTGCTTAAAATCTAAACACTTTACGAGGGCACTGTCTGTCTCAAAGTACTGTACAATGTATTGCGAGCACGAAAATATTTATCCGACGATCCTTCACACCCACGACCACATTGAGAGCACCGGTGATGCTGGGATGTTGGGGGAATTGATGGCGTTGATGTACCCCGGGGGATTCCCACGGCCCGATATCCGTGAACCGATTTTGCTCCACGGAAGTTTGACTTTTCCACTGCATGAGATATTGTGAAAGCTGTTCACTTGAGGGAATTCAGTTCATGGATTTTTTGCGGATTTTCCTGGACCGATTTCCCTCAATCGGATTCCCATCAAGCGGATTACGTTCACTGAATATCCTGCACGTAATCTGCTTGAGCAACTCTCGTTGAGCGATACCCTTCACCGATTTCACTTGGAGCAATTTCCTCCAGTAAACTCTTTTAACCACTTTCCGTGATTCCTCTCCATCATTTCACTGGAGTGATTCCGCTCCAGTTTCTGCTTGAGTAATATTCCTCCACGGAAAGTCACTGGAGCCACTGACTCCGTCTTTTTCTCTGAACAACTACATTTTCTCTGTCATGCCTGGAAGGATATTTCTCCACTGATTTTATAGCATTCCAAACAACTCTCAAGATGTCCAACAATCTCAGTCTCAGCTGAAGCATTTTGCGTCGAGCAAGACCAAAGCAAGACCAAAGCAAGACTCTCCAGCAAAAAAAGCCGTCCATGGTTCTTTGTTCAGCAATCTCACCGTTTGGCATTGCTTGCCACCTGTGCAGTTCTTCTTTGGCGCACCTCTCTTTTGGTCCACATTTATGACCGCAAACCTTTCGACTGACCTTTGTCCGAAGTGCCAACTCTTCTGCCTCACTAAACCTAAAGCAAGCATCGGCCACTATAATCCAGATAAAAAAACACGTGTCTTCCAAAAGGTATGTAGTTTCCTCCTCGATTACTCTAAAATGTTTATGTCTTTGATGCCAGACTCCAGTGCCCACGACACAATTTCGAGCCCGACAGCCCGTGCTGAGGCTTTCGCTGGCGTGACGACCTCAGCCCTCCACCTTGGGGTCTTGTCATGTCCACAGTACCACCGGTATCTACGCCCCCACCGAGTCCCACTCGCAGCCGTCCATGTGTCAGTCCCCATTGTACCGCCGCGCCAAAGGCACGTCCGTCCCATAAAATGTGCAGCCAGCTATTTTGCAAAGAATGTTGCTTGGGTACGGCCATGCACTGTCATGTTGCTGCCCACAATCAGCAACCATTGGCTTCCTCGTCGCGTCTCTCTTCTCCATCCCTCCCACCTTCCCGTCCTTATGCCTGAATGATCGTGCCCGACTATGCATTAAAGATTGCTCAAAAGGATTTCACTGTTTCCCCTTCCACACGACTGCAGACTGAGGCATACCACATGGAATCCAAACATATGATCAAGGTCAAACTTTGGGTCAAGGTGTGTCATAATATGCACAAAGTGCGTCGGTGTTGCTGGCATCCTTCACAAAGTAGTTGGGAAAGTAGCGTGTCTTGCAGCCTTTGGAAAAGTGTTCAGAATACCAAAGTAAAGAGAGTTGTAGTACACGCACTGCGGCAGTATAGCGATCGCGAAAAGACCGGAAGTACTCCTCGGTGTAGTGTGTACAACCTCTCCTAGGGTCGCATTTCTACACCCTGTACGAGGACATTGGTGTACCGGGGGATTTAGGGGCTCTGCGCCTTATCCATCTCAATAAGCTACTATACATGTATACCTTCAATGGAGCAACAAACCGATTCGATGATTGATGCTGTGAAGACGAAAAGCATCGTCAAGCAGTTCAGACGGGGGATCTTGATGATAGCTGGCAGCAATATCGCAGAACGCAAGCCAAGAGAGCAGGATAAGTTCATTGGAAAGACTCAGAACAGACGATAAAAAGGTGGCTGCATGCTTAGGAAGAACAAGGGGTAGAGCTCCATTTTTTTGAATTTCCGGCCAGATGCGGTGGGTACTGTAAACTCGAGGAAGCACATTACTTGAGTGAGGTCAAGTGTTTTGAGCAGAGGGGGATGTGCCGCCATGCGAGCATAGACATCCGCGAAGAGCACAGGCATTGCAAGATGTGTGGACTCCGAAAGAAAGCAGTGAACTACATCATGAGGAATTTCGGCATCATGGGAATTCCGTGAACGGTGAGATTTCAAGAATCTGCGGGAGGGAAAATGCTGGAGCGAATTGCACAGGAATGCGTTGAGCAAAATCGGTGAAGCAAAAGTTCAAGAATGCGCTGGAGTAAACCCACTGGAGGGGATTGCGTGAACGAGATCTTGCTAAACGGACTTCGCTGCAGCAGTAATCAACTTCTGGCTGCAGTGGAATGGCTGCAGCGAAAACCGAAGGTCATCGCTGGACGGGATTCTGTCGACAGACATCACTGAATAGTTTTTGCTGAACGGAATCGTGATCTTTTTTGTGGAGCAAAACAGATTCACAAGGAAACAGGAATGACTGAAGGAAGATAGGTGGACAGAATCCACTTGAGCGTTAAGTCCTTCACGAGAATCCCCCATCAATTCCCCCATCACTGCCCCAAAACGCCATCACTCCAGTATCACCGCCGTCTTGACCACATTAGCTGCTCCGGGAACTCAACCAACTCCCTAAACCTTCCCACCAAGCTCCTCAGCGATGATCGTCGCGGCCTTCTCTCCGACAGCGATCGCCGTGGCGTACGTGTTCTACATAAGCACGGTCAACGAGGGCAGGAGAAAGAAGAAAGAAGAAAGAAACACACGGAATGGACATTCGACGGCGGGATCGACAAATCCGCAACCTTGAGGTTCTTGATTCCGTAGACGTTGAGCGACGAGTCGACGACGCCGTTTTGGTCGCGGGGCTTCATGGCGCACGTCCCGAGCTACGCAAGGTTCCCGTCAGTCAACCGATCGCAAAACTCAGAAAACGAGAAAGAAAGGAATAGAGAGGAATAGATAAAATAAAGCAAGAACGAACCGAATGCCAGCTAGTAATAACAACGTCCCGACTGAACTTATCAATCGCCTCGTCGTCCTCCTTGGTGTACGTGAACACCGGCGCATCGAACGCGACGGGACCTTTCTCCTCTGGATCCCAAGCGGCGGGGCTGCCAGCGGGGAACTGCGGGTGCGCGGCAAGGCGCGGGCCGCGGTACATCGGGAGACGGCGGAAGATTTCGCGGGCTTTTTTGTAGCCCCAGCGGACGGCGGCGATGTCTGCCGGGCTGCAAAGACAAAGTAAAGTGAGGGAGTGAGTGGGAGGTATTTAGAGGGATGTGATGGACTGGTTCTTACTCGGTGAAGAAGCCGCAGTCAAAGTCGGGGTTGGCGTACAGGTCGGTCGAGCTGATGTGGAGGTATCCGCGCGAGGCAGCGTAGCTCTACGCTCGTTCAGCCGGGGTTAATTATGAACGGAGTTGGGACGCTGCACGTACGAGGAAGGTGTTGTGGCAGATGAACTTCTTGGTTGGCTCTGCGGGCGCGTCGCCGGGCGAACTATCAAGGCAAATCATCAGCACAGGAACCAAACATGAATATCCGCGCGGCGTACCCGCCGGTAGCCATGAGGATGAAAAGCGGCTTGTCCGGGTAGTCCTTGAGCACTTCATCCCAGTATTTCTTGAACTCTGGGCCGAGCTGCGCCACCTCGTCGGGGTGTGGGCGCATCTTGCAGATAGCATCAACGCCACTGATGAGTGTGATCGTCATCAGTGCCACGTAAAATATAATGGAGCGAAAGAAAGTATGCACTTGGTCGCAAGCCAGCCGGTGCGGTCCTTCTTGTACTGCGGGATGACCTTGGCGACAAAATCGGCGTCACCACGGAAGATAGCGTCCATGGTGTTGGTTTCGGGGTCGGCGTAGTAGGGCGTGAATACGGCGGGGTGGTCTATAATCATAATCGGTGGTGAATACTCAATCCGGGATCCAGAAGATAAGAGAGAGGGAAAAAAACGCGCACCTTGGTAGTTCTCGCCAACACCGGGCAGCTCCTGCACGACAGGGATGTTGAACTTGTTCAAAATGTCCTTGCGGCCGATACCGGAACGCTCGAGGATGAGCGGCGAGCCCATGGCGCCAGCGGAGACCACGACGAGTTTGCTGGCAGAGACGATTTTGAGGTCCTGTGATGCGCCCTCGTGGACGCGTTTATCGAAGAGGTACTCGACCCCAGTTGCGGTTCCGTTGCTGGCGAACGGTTAAGCGCGTTGGAAAGAGGTAAAGAGGAAGAGCGTACGTGACCAAGACACGGTTGACGCGGACTCCGTCAAAGACAGCGAGGTTTTTGAACTCGAGGTTGTAGTAGTAGTAGTGCTATCGAACAATGAGCCGAGTCCGCAGAGTAAAACAGAGACGTACCGCAACATCCGAGCGAATACCGTCCTTGTTGATCCATTTCGGCATTTGCTACGGAGAATAAACACGCTTTCGCGAAGATGAGAAGAAAGAAACACGCACGAAGAACTTGTTGATCGAGTCGGCGGTGAAGCCACTGCCCTCATCGCTCTGCGGCCGGTCCTTCTCAAACTTGGACCCGATGTCGATGTACTGCTTGCCGATATCGAAGACGTCGCCGCCGTAGGTGACATGCAGCGGGCCACTGTCGCCATGGCTGACTTTGGTAGGCTCGATATCATATGTTTCCGCCTCCGCCACTGTTAGGGACACCTGCGATAGAAGAATAACGCGTGAAAAATACCTTCTGCAGCAACGGAATGAGATTCTTGGATCCCCACGCTTTGTTGCCGTACTTGGTCTCCCAGTCGTCGTAGTCGCTCGCGGAGCAACGGTTATAGAGCATAAAGTTGATTGAGCTCCCTCCACCGACACACATCCCAGACGGGACAACGAGGTCACGATTGCCGATCCCCGGCGACGGCTTGGAAAAGTAGAATTGCGCCGTCTTGGATGCTACGATGGGTTTAGTTCCAAAACGAATGAACGAATGGACGTAGTACGAACTTGGAGCCAAGTGGCTGATGTACAGCCCTGGAGTGGTGTGCTCGAATTTGCCTTTGACGCCGGGCCCGCTTTCGAGGACTGCGATTTTGAGATCGGGGAAGGCAGTGGCAAGACGGGTCGCGACGATGAGCGCAGCGGTTCCTCCGCCAGCAAAGACGATGTCGTAGGAGGGCTCAATTGTGTGTGGGGCGGACATGGTGGTGTTGGAGAGAGAGAGGCGCTGGAGGTGGTGAACGGGTACTGCGGCGATTTGGCTCTGATATAGGCCTCATTGTGATGGACGAAGCGCTCGAGAAGGTATCAGAACCAAAATTGTCAAAACCAAAGCCTGCTTTGCTTCCGGGCTGTGCGTTCGCCTTGGTTCATCATAGTGGGACGGATGAAGGAATCGAAGGCGCGGGATGATCGAGATTGATTGAAGCCTTGTCATCGCCGTGACATGCGAGTTTCACTTTTAGCTTCTCCTTCTACCATGGACTGTGGGTCCAGCGCCGAGATGCAAGCACCGCGGCGGAGCTCCAATGCAGTTCGCCTGAGAACAGCAGCACTTATAATCTAGCGCTCTTCAGTTTGCACTCCACTTTCCACCATGGCTCCCGTCAAAGTCCCCGGTGTCGACATCCCCGAGCTGTGAGCTGCCCTCTGCGCTTGTCTGCGTTCGGTTGCTCATCACCGTCTTCAGCTTTGGTCCGCTCGTTTTGGGCTTCGTCTGGGGCTCGATCCTCTATGGCATGCTCATTGTCCAAGTTTGTGCGTTGCGCGCTCTCGCAAATTTAAATAAAGCGATTCATACTCACCGCCGACACGCAGACATGTACTCCCAAATGTTCAAGAAGGACGTGCTCGGTATCAAGATCCTTGGTACGTTCATCGCGACGCTGCTCCCGTCCTTGCGCTGATCTACTTATCTTCCACTTGCAGTTTGGGTCGTGTTTACCCTGGAAACAATCTTCACGGTCTTTGTGAATATCGCCGCCTGGAAGGATTTCGGTATCGGCTGGGGTGACTTGGATTCGCTCACGTTCATCGACTGGGCCTGGCTCCCTCTCCCGGAGATCAACGGTATCCGTATGTGCCCTTGCGTCTCTCCATTGACTTTTTCGCCTAACCGTCGCATCGTAGTTGCCGCCCTTGCCCAATCGTTCTACATGTGGCGCATTTACCGCCTCACGCACCGCTGGTACATTCCGCTCATTATATCCTTGGTACCTCCTTTCATTCATCTAGTCGCCTTTCCGCTGACCGCACCCACAGCCCATGTTCGCGCAACTCATCGTCTCGTTCTGGTACGGCATCGGCGTCTCGATCCACGACGTCACCTTTGCCCACCTTGCCAAGTTCTCCCCGCAAATCACCGTCTGGCTCGTCGGTGCCGCCCTCTGCGACTTGGGTGTCACCACGACCCTGGTCATTACGCTCTGGAGCCAGAAGAAGACCACCGCGTTCCAGAAGACGACCGGTGTTATCGACAGACTCATCCGCTTTTCGATCGAAACGGGTGCCCTTACATCGACTGCTGCGATCCTCGAGGTTATCCTCTGGCTTGCTGCGCGTGAAGTTAACTGGCATTTCACCTTGTGAGCTCGCTTTCTCTTTCCTCCAATTTTAGCGGGATATTAACGTCCTGTACGTAGGTTCTTCACCATCGGCCGACTCTACTCGAACATGCTCATGGCGACCCTCAACATCCGCGCGCCGCTCTTCCAGCAAGACACCACGATGATGTCCCTCCCCACGACGTCGTTCTGGGCCGAGCCGGGCCAGACCAAGTCGACTGGCGTCAGCGTCAGGCGTGGTGTGCATATTGGGCGGACGACGGAGACGGATCTTGGTGGCACTGGGACGATCATTATGAGCGTGCGTTCCCTTCCTTCTGTTTCTTTCGCGGACTGGTATTGACGCCGCGTAGGACTTCCACGACAGCCAGCACAACAGTACGGACAAAGTCGGCGACAAGGGTTACAACTCCTTCGTCCCCACGTGAGCGCTAGCGCCTCTCGTCCGCTCTCTTCAATGTGTTTCATTTTTTGGCGCCGACGGTGTGCCGGCTCTGTAATTATCGGATTTATTTGCTGTCCTACGCTGAGGAAGAGGTGTTGTAGATGTTATGTACGCGTGTACCATACAATACTAAAGTATCTGATGTCCACAACAACGTTGCTTGAACTGTCAAGACTTTTGAAAAGCTTGGAGACTTGGCGCACTGAAAGCGTTGTGCGTTGTCGCCGTCCCGTCTGGATCCCCCCCTGAAGCTCGAGAATACCTCGCACATTTTTTGCGGATACTGTAATGGATGAACGCGTGCGTTGTCGAGTTGGAAATTCTCATGTCCTCGCTCGTTGTTGTTGTTGTGAACTTGTTGAAAATCCTCTGTACCCGGTGGAAACTTCTGCACCGCCACTCAAATTCGGCCTTCTCGCTCACCATCTCCCACCCTTTCTATTGGCACGGAGTCCTGGTTCTTCAAGATAGCTTACATTGGCTGACAGATACTGCTCATGTCTCCCAGATTCACTCTGGCAGGGACGTTCTCTAGAGATCTGGCAGCGACATCCTCCTAGGCAAACACTTTCCCGACCGCGATATCGCTGATTTCCTTAAATTTCCACTGCGGTATGTCCGCACCAAGCAAAGATCTTTACTCGGACCTAGAAGCTACCCACCCTGAAGCATCAACCAGAAAAAAAATCTCAATTCGACCCCCTGGACGAATTTCGGTGTTCAACGTCACTTGGCGGAAGATAATCATATTCTGATTGATAACGTTGGCAGCGAATGAGACTACATATGCGCTGATGAGAATTGTCCAACTGGCGTACCGACTTCTCTTTCATTGGCTACATTTTCACGCAAGCGCCCGAAGGCCACGGAGATCTTTCATGGCCTATCCAAGGAGCGTCACTCCGCCGCTCCAACTGCGGAGTTGGAGCGGCAGAGGTCCTCATGACTATAACCCGGGGCGACCGACGGAGCGGCATTCTCTATACTTGGAGACCAGATGTATCTCTGAAAAATCTCATATCGACGCGCGACTTCCCTTCCCATTCGTCGCGCAGGGCACAATTGAAATCAGGCCTGCTGAATGTGAGATGAACACACTCTTCGGAGCTTCATGCATCCGGCGGAAACAGTCAGGATTTGACCGTCAAGCCATGTAACAAAGGAATCTGGCAGATTCTTTCTTGTTCCGTATTATTGTGTTGAAGAAGAGATTGAGCGGGAATCCATCTTCTCAGAAGAGATCAGTAGCCTTGCCAGTCAGATCCCCGTGATGGCCTGTACTCTAGAGAAGAACCAAGGTGAGCTCCGAGCCAGCCTTAGCAGTCAGATCCCCGTGATGGCTAGAGAAGAACCCAGGAGAGCTCCAAGCCAGCCTGCCAGTCAGATCCCCGTGATTGCCCGTACTCTGGAGAAGAACCAAGGAGAGCTTCGAGCCACCCAAAATACACATCAGTCTCTCAGAGTGGTACCAACTCACCACTCACGGCCACAGAACGCACAAGATGGGCTGGTCCGAGTCGCCACACCCCGCGCGCCACCACTGGTGTTGCGGCTATTTTTGGGCTGTTTTATTTTATTTTTATTTTTATCTCCGCCATCTACATCGCGATGGGCCGAAGCTGGCTTCGGGAGAAGGACGTCGCAAAATGGAGATGTGTCCTCAGCTCCAACCAGAGTGATCTCCGTGATATCGCTTAGATTAGATAAGCATCCGTCCTTCGCAATGATCATAAATCCCTACTCAAGCAAAATTAACGCGTCCCTTCCGCCCTTCCGAGCTCCACGCGCACGTGGAGCAGACGTCGACAGTTTTCCTGTCTATCTGTCTCGAAGATGCGGGAGTCTATGATTATTATCAGAACCTGGATGGGTACACCCAATTCATTACTAGGTACATTCAGAGTCCGTCAGTAACGCCGCAAATCTGTTGCACGCTGCGGAGTCTGACCGGGTACAGGCTAGGTGAATTTGCCGCTCCCGCCGCTTCATGCCCATTCTGCCGCTCCACCTCAATCCATAATTTTCCAACCAACAATGGCTTGATTTGATTTATTCATTTTTGTTACTACAAGTGGCCGGTGCGGCTATGGTAGCAGTATGTACGGGGTATGGTAGGTAGCTAATGGCAGTATATATGAGAATGATTATTTTTGAGTCAATACTGGAGGGAATGGAGAGATGAAGTAAGAGAAAGAGTACGAGGGGGGAAAAATTGGGCGGGAATATTGTAAATCGGTGAGTAGGGCTTCAAGACGGGAGGTTGAGGACTCGTTCTGGTGGTGGTTAGTTGAGTATTGGCGTGTAGTAAGGTAGGGAGAGAGAGTGATAGGTAAAAGGAAACAGATATATAGAAAGAAAACCGAACTGCAGTTCAGTGAAATGTCTGACCAATGATGGTTTCAGTCAGGCAAGTACACGAAGGTGATCCGTCCTGTAGAGGGAAATTACTCTGTGGTGGAGATACTGTACGTAGCTACTTGTACACTACGGAAGGTTTGGATCGTTGTGGTGGTGGTGGTAAAATGGTGCAATCAATTTCCGTGAGGATTTGGATGTCAGTGCTCAGTTCCTTGAGGATCTAGTTCCCCTTTGGGGCTAGCATTCCAAGAAAGCCGTGGTTGGAGGCCTCTCTACACTTGCGTGAAGGAATAGAGCTCCACAATGTGAGCGTTGTTCCAAGCCGGGAAACCTGGGTGATGTGATGCTTTCTCTTTTCTCCTTACCTTGTGTAATTCGGGCAAGCAGTGTCTTCAGAATGGTTTTTAACACAGCACGAGCGAGCTATAGCTCTTTTCCCTCCATAGCCCGTTTTCTTCCTGTGCTGTGGTGACGTGCGACAAATGATCGTTCCGTGACAAGTGTGGCGAAATTGGTTCAAATGAAATGGTGGAGTGGTTATAATCTCCATGGATAAGCCTTCCGTGAAGATGCGGGTGGTGCCCTGCACACAGATCTGCGTTTGAGGCCCAAAACAACAGTTGCACGCAGCTAAGTATGGGCTGCTGGCTGTTTAAAGGTTTGCGCTTTTCATTGACTGTGTCGTATCCAACACCTTTGTATTCAACAATTTCCTCCTGACCCGTTTTACGAGCTTGGATTGGGTTCATTTGGAGGGCGGCGTAGCCTGAGCTAGTTTGTGTATATGAGAGACAACTTCCGCCCCCTGAATCTGGGGGAGGGTAGCTTAGGTGTTAGCAGTGGGGCATAACAAGATGATTCCTTGGTAACTACTTCTGGAATTTATACAGAGTCTTGTCCGATTACCGTGCGCTGTGAGGCTTGTGTTCGCGCTGCACTGCTCACACCGCCTCATGGCTTGTCTGGACGAGACGCGACGGCTCGGAATTCCCACTCACTCAAGATTCGCCCAATTAGGAAACGACCTTGCCTCATTCGGATCTACTTCCAACAACTCATTACTCGACGATCCCAGTGTTTACGACGACTCGTACGAGCACCGAACCCGGCCAGGATGGCAACCAGGCACGCCAGGCACGCTCGGGCTTCGCGGGGAGACCTGACCACGCGCACCGTTGCGACTTACGAACTTGCGCCATTTCCGAGCCCCCATACAACGATACAAACGACTCTTGAACGACCCTCGACGGCAGGATAGCCATGTCTGCGACCAAATAACCTATTCCACCACATTCCGACGACTCAGAACATTGCGAATCCCTTACGAACACTCGGAAACGGTGCTATTTCGGAATTTCGACACCTCTGAGTGCTCGTGAAGCTCAACGTCCGCGAATATCGGCAGTCTGGGAGCTCAGAAATGCCACGGAAGGTCGAAAGAGGCTCGAGGAGCATGTGGAACGAGGCTGTGGACGCCGACGGGACGGACAACGTGACTGACTTGGAAAAGGTATAAAAGGCGTCGGACGAATCGAGGGTAGTCAGTCAATTACTTGTGGACTTTCGGATTCAGTTCCCAGTCAGCTACCACAAGGAGACAGTTCCAGTCGAGGACTCTAGTCCAACACTGAGTTCTTTCCCTGACCTTGTACCTTTATCCCCCAATTACATCCTCGAGTTGACCACCAACGCGCTTGCTCGTCACCACCGCCAAGGGACATCGTCTCAAGGATTTGCCTTTCATTTATACACCCGAGAATACTGACTACAGGTTACCGGACACCACCAACGCCCCTTCCGAGCGCTCGTAAACCGCCTTCAGCCCGTCCCGAGCACTCGGGTCTCGCACACACACACACACCTTCGACCTTCG
The DNA here is from genome assembly GCA_029233265.1 of Mycena alexandri. Classification (NCBI taxonomy): domain Eukaryota; kingdom Fungi; phylum Basidiomycota; class Agaricomycetes; order Agaricales; family Mycenaceae; genus Mycena; species Mycena alexandri. The sequence goes on along the minus strand of JARJCM010000477.1, from coordinate 20,353 downwards.
ACCAACACACACACTCGGATACAACAAGGCAGACCACCTACAGCCTCACGTTCTATTAGGAACCAACTTTAAAGAGCCCTAGAGGACGAACCAGCCACTTTGTGATCCCAAATATTCGCCTAGTGGCACCGCGGTCCTTATCACAACTGGAGCCCACCGCGAGGGTTTTTTTATCGTGGATCCTAAAAGAGCAAAGGTCCTAGCCTCTGCCAGACAAAGCGTCGCCCGGAGTCAGCGGCTCAAAGCTCGCTCCGCCAGGACAGTATTCGAAGAGGTTAACCTCGTCGAGAACGATCCGACTACCTCGGTATCTACACCAGTCGGTACACCCTCGCCCATTGTCCATCCGCCAACCACGCAGGAGTCACCTTTGACCTCCATCGCCTCTTCACCAGAGTCAATTCCAACGGCTCTCTCTCCCGAATCATCACTCGATTCAGTCCCGACAACCGAGACACAGACTTTGACCACCGAGTCGTCTGTCGTACTTTCCCCAGACGAATCACCCGAACCCGAACCCCCTATCCGAATTAGGATGGCTCCGAAACCTCTTCCTGGACGTACGGCCCGTGGGGCCCCGGAGTTTGATGGGAAAGCGCTCAGCATAAAGCGTTATTGGGAGGACATAGAGGAGATTGCCGAGTCCCACGAACGTACTACGGACGCGGAGAAAATAAAGATAGCCATGCGCTACATCGAGAGGGAAGATGAACTTCTGTGGAAGGGTCATTTGGACCCGAACGCACCTCCGACTTGGGCTGCGTTCAAGGCCAAAATCGAGGACCTGTACCCAGGCGCCGATGGAGATAGGCTCTTCACCGCCCAGGACCTCGAGACCTTCATCACCGACAGGTCGATCAGGAAAATAAAGACCCGAGATGACCTCTCCGAGTATTACCGGAAGTTCAAAACCATCACGGCGCAGTTGACAAAGGAAGGGAAAATGTCTGCAATGGAGGCGCAGAAGGAGTTTCCTCGAGGCCTCGACGATGGCTTCCGCGGCAGAGTCTTCCGACGACTCGAAATCGTGAAACCGAACCACCCGAGCGGCAAACCATACGAACTAGAGGACCTGGTCAAGGCCGGTCACTACGTTCTGGAGAGCCCGGGCACGATTACCGACACCGAGGGTGCTGTCTCCATTAAAAAGGAGATGGTCGACCTCAGCGACGCTTTTGCGAAGATGAACGAACGTTACCACGTGGACATGCAGTCCCTCACCCAGGCGATAACTCGAACTGCTCCTCGCCCGAGTGCTCCCTCGTACCCGATGTACCAAGTAACAGCGGCAGAGCCTCAGCCTGCGTACCAGCCGCCGCCTCCGCAGCCCCAGCAATACCGTCCCGAGTACTCGGGAGGTTACAACTCGAACGGGAATCGAGGCGGTTATCAACAGCGGTACGACTATGCGCCACGCCAGCCGTGGAATGACGGTCCGAGCAATCGAGGAGCTGGCTTCCCAGCAGGGGAGTGCGGGTTTTGCTCGGCACACGACCATTTCCTACGGGAGTGCCCAGTCGCAGGGGACTTCATGCGGGACGGGAAGTGCTTCAGGAACGGGGACAATAAAATAGTCCTGCCGAACGGGCAGTTCGTTCCCCGAGCAATTACTGGGCGCAATTTGGCCGAACGAATCGAGCGCTGGTTGAATCAGAATCCAGCGCGCCAGCAACAGCCGCAGCACCCACCGGAGCCGGCTCCGGCAGCTCGGATCGAGACGTTCGAGCGCGAGCAGCCCCCGCATATCGCCAATGCCATGACCTACGCGTCTAGCGTGCCAGTCCAGACGATGGCCTTCGGGGAGGTCCCCAACCCATTGGCACAGACGGAGGAGGAAGCAGCGGTCTGGGCGAATGAGCGGACAAGGCCTAAAAAACCGGTCCCCGAAGTAGTTATTCAGAAGAAGGCGCCAGCAAAGTCTTCCCTGAAACCCACGATCGAGATCCAGCCTGCCGCCAAGCCCGTTGAAGCTAAAACTCAGCTTCCGCTTCCGGCGTTCAAATATCAGGCAGCCTGCGAGAACCCGGAAATGGTCAAAGAGGTCATCGAGAGAGCCCAGAAAAACAAAATTTTGGTGTCTCACGAAGAGCTTTGCGCGCTTTCAGCCGAGTTCCGTCGTCATTATCGCGACGCGACGGTTACCAAAAGGATTCCCACGGTTGAATCTTCCTTTTATGGCGAAACCCCAGCACTCGTAATGCGCTATACCCACATGGAGGAACCGAGGACGACCTTGCTCACCGCTTCCCCAATCAACTCGCTCCGGGTGCTCGACATCACGGTCAATGAGCACCGTCCCATCACTTGCACTCTCGACACCGGTTCAGAGATTGTTGCGATGAACCGCAGCGTCTGGCAGGAACTCGGTGTCCATCTGTCGCCGGAGAAAACCCTGGTTATGGAATCGGCGGATTCAAACCAGAGTACGACCGCCGGGTTGGTCGAGAACTTAAAATTCTCCCTCGGCGGGATCGATCTCTTGCTTCAGGCGCATGTAGTGGACGCAGCCCCGTTCGACATATTACTCGGCCGTCCCTTCTTCCGGTTCACCGAGTGCCAGACCAAGGACCACATCGATGGCACGCAGGATCTCACACTCACTTGCCCTAACACGGGGAGGGTCGTGACCGTTGCGAGCCGCAGGAAAGAGCCGAAACACGGGACCTTTGTCGAAGCCGACAACTTCTCGATTGTCGAGACCCTGGACGTGGATTTTGCATAGGGCGGAACGGAATAAATCCGCGTTCCCGGCCAACAACAACGGTATCAGCGAATTTCTGGAGCGCCGAGTACTCGGAACCGGATTCCGAGGCCGTCCGAGAACTTGGAAAACCGAAATCAGTCATTCCCGGCTTCTCATATAATAGGTTTAGGGCACCCGTGGTGCTCTACGCCCCCCAAGGCACGAATACTATCGACTGCCGACCAATCTTTATCGACGACACTACTATTCAATGGGAAATATCCCCGCAGTATTTGGAATATTGCCTCTCCCAAATGTACGATTATAACGACAAGATCCACGTATGGATACAATCCGAGCCGTCGGATCCGAAACCCAAGAAAAAGGCGAAGAAAAAGAAATATAAACCCGTGGCGGACAGGGTGCACTCAGTTTCGGCGACACTTCCAGAGGAGTTCAGGATCGTGCGCCACTTCCCTTCCGACCCGTTGGAAGGAATGCCTCCCCTTGATCCTCATCCGCCAACTCTCATAAGCGGCGAGAGGTATACCCTCGAACGAGCAGTCGGGATGGACGTCAACCCAGATGGGTTTCCTGTGGCCAGATGAGGAGAAGTTGGTCCATAATGTGATCCGAAATCACGAGATGGCGTTCGCTTGGGACGAAACCGAGAGGGGCAGCTTTCGGGAGGATTACTTCGAACCGGTCAAAATCCCCGTTATGGCGCACACGCCTTGGCAGGAACGAAATATACCCATACCACCGGGGATCCGCGACGAGGTCGTCGAAATCATCCGCGGAAAAATCAGCACCGGTGTTTACGAGCCGTCGAGCTCGTCCTACCGAACGAATTGGTTCGTCGTGCCGAAATCCAGTGGGGCGCTCCGACTGGTCCACAACCTCCAGCCGTTGAACGCTGTCGTGATCAAAGATGCCGGGTGTCCACCTATTGTGGAACTATATGCCGAATCGTTCGGCGGGTGTGCCATCTACGGCATGTTCGACCTGTTCGTCGGCTTCGACCACAGGATGCTCGACATCGAGTCTCGCGATTTCACCACTTTCCAGGGACCGTTTGGCACTTTTCGCCTCACGCGCCTACCTCAGGGGTACACCAACTCGGTTCAGGTCCAACAGGGCGACATAAATTTCATACTCCAAGATGAAATTCCGCACGTCACCCAGCCATTCGTGGACGACACTCCTGTCAAAGGACCGACGACTTACTACTTCCTGGAGGACGGAACATACGAAACCATTCCCGAGAATGATGGGATCCGACGGTTCGTGTGGGAACATTTGCTCAACATCAACCGGGTGTTGCAGCGGATCAGGCATGCCGGTGGAACCTTTAACGCGAAAAAGTCCTTCTTTGCCGTGCCCAAAATAAAAGTCGTCGGACACGTTTGCAGTTATGCTGGCCGAACGCCTGATGAGTCTAAAATTCAAAAGATTCGCGACTGGCTCCCTTGTGAAGACTTGACTGATGTTCGAGCGTTCCTCGGAACCCTTGGATTGATGCGAATTTTCATAAGGGACTTCGCCCGACACGCCAAACCACTCGTCCAATTAACTCGGAAGGAGGTTCCGTTCGAATTCGGCGCGGACCAACAGCTCGCAATGGATTCACTCAAACAACTCCTCATCGACTCACCGGCGATTCGGCAGATCGACTACGCATCGGGCCGAAGGGTCATCATGGCGGTCGATTCGTCCTATATCGGGAACGGGTTCATCCTGTACCAGGTCGGCGAGGACGGTGTGGAATATCCGTCTCGTTTCGGCTCGATCACATGGAACGAACGGGAATCCCGCTACTCCCAGGCGAAACTCGAACTTTACGGCTTGTTCCGAGCACTCAAGGCATACCGGCTATACTTGGTCGGGGTCAGAAATCTCCTGATCCGGGTCGACGCCAAATACATCAAAGGCATGCTCAAGAACCCAGATGTTCAGCCAAACGCCACCATTAACAGGTGGATTGCCGCTATCCTGCTTTTCGATTTCGAATTGGAGCACGCGCCTGGAATAACGCACGCCCCGGATGGACTTTCGCGTCGAAAACCATCTCCCGACGACCCGGAGGAGGACGATGATGTCGAAGAATGGATCGACAGAGCTTGCGGATTCGCGATTCACGTCATGAATTGGAGCCGAGTGCGGCGATCTTCTCTTCTCGAGACGATTTCGTCCTCCCGACTACTCGTAAAGGGGCGAAATCTCGGTCACGTGTTCGCGGACAGACGCGTAAAGCCATCAAATCAACCCCTGATGAGCCCTACCGCGTCGGTTTATGCGAACCTCGTCGAGGATCACCAGTACGAGATCCCGCGAACCAAAGAAGCGGACGATTCCGAGCGCGAGCTCGACCGGGCTAAGGAGTTCCTGAAGGGCAAAACGCGTCCCGAAGGGATGACCGCCCAGGACTACGAGAGATTCGTCCGCCGAACTCGGAATTACTTCCTCTTGGACGGTTCCCTTTGGAGAAAGGATTCTACGGGCGAGCACAAGCTGGTTCTCCCACGCGAGCGAAGGATATCGGTGCTGAAACAGGTGCATGACGACTTGGGACACAAGGGATACTGGATCGTACGGCGGCGTCTGTTGGACCGGTTCTGGTGGCCATTGATGGATCGAGACCTTAAGTGGTACTTGAAAACCTGCCACGAGTGCCAACTCCGCACCACTGCCCAGATTAACATCCCGCCATCGGTAGCGATGCCCCTGCCGCTCTTCTACAAATTCCACGCGGACACCATGCTGCTCCCGAAATCAGGACGATACAGATATTTGGCACAGGCGCGCTGCTCGCTGTCCTCCTGGCCGGAATGGCGTATGCTCGAAGAAGAGTCAGCCTACACGCTCGGATGCTTCATTTTCGAGGAGATTCTGTGCCGTTGGGGTGCAGTAATGGAGGTCGTCACGGACAACGGTGCCCCCTGGATAAAAGCCGTCGATTGGCTGAGCAAACGATATGGAATCAACCACATTCGGATTTCAGGATATAACTCCCGAGCCAACGGACCAGTCGAGAGGCGTCATTACGATGTCCGCGAGGCGATTTCCAAGGCGTGCGAAGGCAACCTCGAGCTCTGGACCGAACGGATCTTCCATGTTTTCTGGGCTGAACGAGTCTCCATCCAGAAGTCCACGGGATATTCCCCGTACTACCTCGTCCACGGAGTCGAGCCGCTATTCCCCTTCGACATAGTCGAGGCCACTTATATGGTAAAGGTCACCGGGGAGAAACTCAGCACCGAGGAATTGATCGCCATGCGAGCTCTCCAGCTCATGAAACGCCCCGAGGATTTGCTTGCGCTCCGAACTAAGGTGTTCGAGGCGCGCGTCGCGTCGGTCAGACAGTGGGAAAAGGACAATCTCAAGAAAATTATCGACTACGACTTCGTCCCAGGCACTCTTGTCCTTTTACGGAACTCCTCCATCGAAAACGAGTACTCGAGGAAAGCCAAACCTCGATACGTCTGACCCATGGTTGTCGTGGAGAAGAGATCCGACTCCTCGTACATCATCGCGGAGCTCGATGGTTCAATATCGAAAAATACGACAGCGGCGTTCAGGCTGATTCCGTATTTCCCTCGGTCGAAACTTCGAATCCCTATCACGAAATTCATCGAGAAACCCCCGCCGAAAAAGAGGAACGAGGAGGAACCCAAGTGGGGTGACACGGGGAAGCGCTGGTTCGAAGGGCAATCGGCGGAACCATAGGAAGGGGACGGACACGGACGAATACGCAACGGACAAGACTCGGAACTCATATTATGCTTCACCTGTAACATCTCATGTTTTTGGTTCAATTAAACTCATTTCCCAAAAACAAAGAGGCATAATATGAGTTCTGAGGATCAAGCCAACGTCCACCAAAGTCCTACCTTCGTCATGGTCTTCGAAAGCGCCCAAAAGTCCATTCTCCGAGAACTCGTAACGGGCGCCATTCCATTCATTATCCATTCCTTGCGACCGAATCTTCAAAGCAAAGCTTCCCAGGAACGACACGCGTATCTGGCTCGAGACTAACGGCCCGCGAGCGCCGTCCGACGACTCGTAAAGGGCGAGTCGCGCTCTCTGGAGAATGCGTGGCGACCGGACTTCAAAGCAAAGCTCCCTAGGAACGCTCTATAATATTCGGAGCCTCGTTCCAGGCATCGGCCTTACGAGCGACCAGCGCTCACGGCTATTCCGACATCTCGTGAATATGCACGATCTGGCTTCTAATTATAACCTTCGGCATCACTTTTCTCGCCACGTGATCAACCGAGTCGCGTCCATTCTCCCCAAATAGGAAATTCCCCGACTTGGATAAAAATAACCGCCGAAACAAATTTATATTTCCCGAAAATCCGACAACTCGTAACGAAGACTCAGTTCACGACATTCACGAAACAAGCAGGCGCGTATTGATTCAAACTAATATAATACATTTTTAGCCCACTTTGGGGCACGCGCGTATACGACACTAGAGAAAACGAAACACGAAAGCGATAGCTAAAAGCAAAAACAAAAATAAAGCAAATTTGGGCGGGTTTTCGCGTCCTAATCCACTCAGCCGCCGCCTGGGGACTCCGGACATAAATTCAATTGCAAAGGGGCTCAGCCGCCCGACCGCTGGCGCTGAACCCCACTCAGACCTTCTCCCCCGAATTCAACTCGCCGCCCACCCGCAGGGTCCCGCTCTCGAACACCATCCCCGCAGCAGCCTCCGACACGCCTCCCGCCGACTCGTCCAACGCGATTCCGGGTGCCGGTTCGTCCAAATCCATCGCCATAGACGGCTCGGGAGAGCTCGGTCTTGGAGGAGACGGTTGACGCGGCGGGGGACCCTCTGGCAAAGGAGGCGGCGAGACTTCGGGCGCACGGGCTGGCTCGTCAACGAGGAGGGGAGGGCCAGGTGGTCCGAAGAAAATTGAGGCGTCGCCCGGAGGCAACGCAGGACCACTCCGAGGCGGGGTTGCGCTATGGAGACGAGCGCCGCGGAATGCGACCGACGCGTCGACGTTGACGCGGGATGCGAGAGGCCCGCGCACGGGAAGGAGCCGGAGCAGTAATATATAGACAAAATCCAGTGGTTGTAGCCAGGTGCGTTGCATGCCTTCCTGCACGGTCCTAGCCAGGCCCCTAGCTAAACCAACTTTTGAGCCTATATAGCTGGGCTAGGGTACCCGGCTGGCTGGCTCATTTTGGATGCCTTCCTGCGTGGTCCTAGCCAGGCCCTGGCTAATACCTACTTTGGTACCCGGCCGGCTCGCTCATTTTGGGCCGTTCTGGGCACCCAAATTGGGTTCCACGCCTCCTATCCATCAATTCTCGATTAGCCTTCGGGTAATCACTCGAATGCCATCAATAATTCCAGCATACGGCAATGTTGAGCAATCCTGTTGATCGCGCCGCTCTCGGCATTTTCAGTTGCTTCTGTTTGGTTAGAGCCCCTCGGCATATGCGGCACCGGCATTACCCATCTCTCAGTAAATACACCCTTTATTACTACATGCATTACTTGCACTTTCTCTCCTTCCACCTCCCACTATTCTTTCCTGGGCCTATCTTCCAGCATGCAACACTTTCTGGTTGCTTTTTGTAAGATTGGAATCCCCGGCGCATGCAGCACCACCGCCTACTCAGCAGATAATTTTACTTGCTCACCTTCTCACCTTTTCCAATAACGTCTCACCGCTTTCTTATTCTCGAGAATGAATCCAATCGTGCGCTCAAGGTCATCCCATCAGATCATTACGTGACGCATGCCCGCCCAAGGAATCTCTAAGTCCAAAACGCTGAATTTTCCTCGGATTTTATTCAAAGTCACACAGGTTTACAAGTTCAATTCCTCTAGCTTGAAAGTCCAAAGAGGAATTTATTTCTACCACTGATTCTACAAGTATATACAAGCAAAGATAGGCGCGAGGCGCGGGGACGATGGAAAGAGCGAAAACCAAGTACGAAGACGACTACGAGGATGCAGGGGCGGCTTCTTGTTCAGCGGCAAGCATGCCCCTCACCATCCACTTAACGTCCGCCACGGCTTCCACCCAGGACTCCTTGTCCTCACGCTCCCCTGTCGACAAGTTCTTCAGCCCCCACCAGTACAGCGCTGCGACAACGCTGAGCACCCCGTTTTGGCCAGGAACGCGCAGCGGATGCCAGTTCTCGCGGTGTGGAGGAGGGTAACTCCCCCGCGTAAATCGATCGGGGCGCCCCACGTCCTGCACGCGCCATGTGGGCTGTAGCGTAGCCCACCACTTCCACCAGTCTCGCTCATACACTGCGAGGGACGCAATCTTGGGTACGGTGTCAGCTTCTGGGCGGGAGCGCGAGCCGCGCGCGCGGCTAATCCAGCTTGAAACTGCCGCTGGTCGATTCACCTTCCCTAGCTCCTGGTTTTTCTTCCCTTTGTGCCAATTATACGCCCGCTCCAACTCAGAGAAAAGGGCGAGGAGCGAGTTGAAGTTTCCCCCGACGTTCACCTTCGTGATGTCATTGTACGCCACACGGAACCAGTCTGCAGCGTCCGCAGGACATGGTGGGATGGTATTGTCTAACCCACCCCCAGAGGACGATCCTCTCCCCCCTGAGTTGGCCCCTGAGGACGACCCTTCGGTATTTCCGCCTACCCAGGACGCCGCACCCGCGCTCATTGGCGGAGCTCCTGCGGCAAGATGGTGCGGCGGCGGTGGCGGCGGCGGCGGCGGAGGGGGGGGCGGGGGGGGGGCATGGGGAGGTGGAGGCGGGGGCGGGGCATGGGGAGGTGGAGGCGGTGGCGGTGGCGGGGCATGCTGTGGGGTCTCGATGGGCCGCTCAATAGGCTGTGGTGTGGGGCGTGGTGGTGCTTGAGGCGGCGGGTCTGGTATCTCGTCCTCCTGCGGCGGGTCTGCCATCTCGTCGTCCCGCGGCGGGTCTGCCATCTCGTCGTCCCGCGGTGCATCCGGCGGCTCCACATTCCCCTCGTTCCCTAGCGGTAGAGTAGTTAGACACAGCTCTGAAATGTCTATACACCAAGCTTACCCGTCCCGGCGTCCGACGTGTGACGCCCTGAGCGCCTAGTCGGCGCAGCTGCTGCGTCCTTCTTCTTCCTGACCCTTGGTTTGCCCGATCCGGCCCCCTTTTTCGACACTGCCTTCGCCCTCGCCGCTGCCCAGTCGGGATTTTTCTCCGCATACGCCTTGTCAATTTTGGCCAACAGCGCGTGGTTCTTCGCGATGGCCAGTTCGCGCTGCTTCTCGTAACTCAGCGCTGTGACTTCGTTATCCGAGGTATCTGAGTCGACGGTGGCCGTTGTTTTCTTCTTCGGTTTCTTCTTTCCCGTGCCGTCCACCTCCTCTCCCCCTGCCCCTTCTTCCTCTTCGCTCGGCCGCTTTCTTTTCTGCCCCCCGGTGTTAGCTTTCTCCTTCCCGTTCGCCTTCCTTCCACCCTTCTCCACCGCTTTCCTCTTTCCCTTCTCTACTGCTCGCACCTTCTTCTTCTTTCCCCTCGGGACCTCCTCAATGTCGCTCTCCATCTCGGACTCGGAAGTATCTCCATCGGAGCCGGAGGCGTCGTCCGACTCAGACGACTCTTCGTCGTCATCGCTGTCGTTGCTGAACGCCAAATCTGAGGGGAGAGTGTACTTTGCACCTGCCAGCGCATCCGGCCCATCAGGTACGGGCAACGCCGCCTCTTCGCACTCCGCTGGGGCTTCAAATCATCCGTATCAGCAGCACATTCCACGTACATTAAAATACCAAACACTTACTGTACGCGGTGCGGAGATAGTCCTTCATGAACTCTAGGACGTCACGGCTGAATCGTGTTTTTGCCCACTGGGGGAAGCTACACGGCACAGCCGAGCGGTTAAAGCCGTGCGCTACGCTGAAAGGCGCGGTCAGCAATGCTGGAGAAAAAAAAGATGTGCCGTTGGCGTACTGTAGCGTTCGTATTTCTCCGCCATATTCAGGCATAGGCCCACCGAAAACCGCGAATGACTGCAGCCCGGTATAGTCCGAGATGCCGCGAAGGAAGGTAGAGACGAAGGGGCCCAACGCATCGATGCAGCTGAGATGTGTCAATTTGAGGTTTTGGAGGTGAATAACGAGATGCTTACCGTTGACGGTCCTCGGGAGATTTTGAAGGCCCGCGCTTCATTGCGCTGGTGTATTCGTCTCGCGCGGTCTGAGCGGCGTCTTTGGCGCGCTGGCGCAGTCCATCTTGGTCCTTCTCCGGGAGCTCTGCAAACAATTCACGGGCGACCTTGGCTCGGAAAGGGGCGTCCGGGCCCTTCTTGCCACTGAGCTCGCCACTGTTTTGTTCAAATGCCTTCCACCGAGCCTGGACCACAGGTGCGATCTCTGATTCGTAGGACTCGTGCATGAACTGCTGGAACGCTTGACGTGCTTTCGGCGGTGCGTTGATCCCAGCTAATTTCGCGAGATAAATGGCCCAGGGGTCGCGAGCAGAGTCCATCTTGAGGGGCTTGATGAGACGACGTGCACGATACTTGAGCCAACGTCCTATGCGCTGATGAGGAGAAGTTCATTTTGTCAAATCACGCGCCCACAAACATCACCAACACTTAGTGACTTACCGCATTCATCGTCTCAATCTTGAGTCGCTTGCATGCCAATTCTTCTTCGTCCAGCTCCTCCTCTACAACCTGAGCAAACTGGTCGTACTCGGGCAATGGTATCTCGGGCTCCTCGTGGTCCTCTAGGCGCCAAGGGATACGGGCGTGGAATTCGTTGCATACAAAGGTAAGATAGTCGCGCTCTGCGCGCCAGCCACGCTGCAACGCGTCCGTGTACGCCGGGATATGCGGCTTCAAGACATCCTCGCGCGCACCCTCGGCCCACAGTTTCAAATTACGGCGGTCCTTCTTCTCTATACGTTTCCACTTAGACTTAGACGCGACTTTCTTGCGTACTCCCTGATTTTTAGGCATCAAAATTACCTGAAAGCACCCGAGGGAATGGGGGAAAACACCGCTATTTAGCTATCGAACTCTTGCACAATAAAGGAGATGGACTGACGGGCAGCTCTCAACAAAGAATTCGACAAGGGCAAGCACAGATCTCAGGCGCGTGAGGTTGCGACGATCTGTGAGGTAGGAGTGGTGTTGCGAATAGATGTGAAGCAGGAGTGGGGTTGCGAATAGCTGTGAGGCAAGAGGTGCGTATGAAGCAAGCAGGTTGAGAGGACGACTGGGACGTTTGATGCGTGTTGTTGTTTTGAGAGAGACTCCGTACCGCCGAAACGAGCGATCTCAGATCGGTGGGTTGATCGCTGGTATGTATCCGTATAAATAACGGCCATCTGTCACTTTCCTTCAGTCTTCTGCCCACCATGACGAACCCAAACCGTCCCCAAACGCCCCTCGCCTTGCCTTTCGCGTTCACGCCTTTGGCTGTTGGTGGTGAGTTTCATCGTCTGTACACCTTGCTCACTGGCTCATATGACCAACGCAGCTCCAGCCTATTTTATTATCCTTCCTTGCGGTGGCTTCGCCATGCCCTCGTTCCCCGTCGCCCCCGCCGACAAGGATACCACAGCACCGAAGGAGAAGGAGAACAAGGAGAAGGAAACCCTCACTCCCCCTGCCCCCGCGCCCAAGGTATTCGGGGCTGGTTTGCCGGCGCCGCTCCTCTCCCTCATGCGCACCGAGGAGGGACCCTTCCTCGCCAACGAGGTTTATAGTGTCGCCCCCAGCCAGCCCTTGGCTCCAATCGAGGAAGCTGTTCCCGCCCCCGAATGGTATGCTATCACGCGTGGTCGCTTTGTCGGCGTTGTGGACCAGTTGTATGTTGTTTCCCCTTGATTCATCTGTCTCTTGCTCACTTTTCACCTTTGTTCAGTGCCCTATCTGCCGTGGCCATCAGTGGTGTTGCGCACAATGCCAACAAGGCCTACGCCACCCAGGCCCTCGCCCTCGACGCCTTCAATAGGGCCCTTACTTGGGGCGGCGTTCAGGTCGTTTAAATGTAAGTCTTTTTTCCTGTCTTTTTATTTTCGCTTAAAATTTCATTTCAGTGCGGTGGACCATTGGTTGACGTGCGTGTCTGGGTGTAGCTACTGTTCCGTCTATGTACTTACTTGAGCGCTTGAATCTCTGTTCCCTCTTCTCGACGACGTGAACCCCAAATTAATTGAGACGGGGAAAAAAAACTGCTCCGCATCAGCCAAAATGTCAATTCGAAGCTGAGGCACGCGGAACAGTCAGGGTGGTTCTGAGCGATGCGGAATCGTCAGGGCTGATGAACTCGGAATTCTCAGGGCTGATGAGCAGTGATGAACTCCCCACGAGGCACAGCTGTGTACGTGGCTACGAGGGGTTCGTAGCCAGGCGCTCGCCTACAACCGGCTGCCTGATAGCCATCTATGCTCCTCTCCTCTCCCCCTTGCCGTCCTGCGCCCTACTATAGTCCAATGCCATGGCCTCCTCCAAATGACTGTTCCAACACACACCACCAAGTAGATTCAGTGCCATTCGTTGGGCATTCAACTGCAAAACGATTGTGTTACGTCTTTCTCATCAAGATACTTCCCATCAATCATTCTTCTTAGCCCTTTGCGTCCTCCCTGCGAACTCTGTGCTCCCCATTCGCTCTGTGCAGATCTCCGTGACCGGGTAGCCGACACGACTAGACTCAGATCGTTAGAATGGGTGTGTACGTATCGGATTAATCGGATTAATACACACTGGGATCGACCATTCCGAGTCTTTGAACTTCGTTCGACAACGCACCCCACTCTCTGCTGCACCATGTCGCCTCACGATCTCACCCCTTCCGAGCTTGCCAGTCTCATTGCACCCGCCAACCACCCCGAACGCCTCTCTGCTGACGAGCTTGACCGCCTCATATCTCATCTATCTGAATCTCAGCTTGACGCTGTCGTTCGCCAGCTGGGGGTCAATGTGTTTATCCGCCAACTGCCTCTCGTATTCTCCCGCGTTTTCCTTGCGGCGCGCCGCGTGGCTGAGCATCGGTCCCAGTCCCCCGACGACGACGAGTTGTTTGAAGACTTAATCCGCGATTTCGATGAAGAGAGTTTTGGTATGTCGTCACGAACTAATACAAAGACGCAGACGCTAACTCATGCGCCTACCGCTAGAAACGTCTACTCCACCTCCCTCTTCCCCCGAGCCCCCCGTGACCCCCTTGAGGTCTCGTCAGGTCCAGTCGACACCTTCCACTCCCCAGACCGCCCCAATCGAGACACCCCGCTACACGTACTCAACGCCAACCGCCGCTGGGAGCACCATCACTTGGTTTCAGGCCGGGGCTTTGACGCAGGGCGTCCGAGGTGCATCGGTGCACGCTGTCCCAGGGTCCCAGCCCCGCTCGACTGCCAAGGGGTCAGCGTACACCATCTTTTTTGGCGGGGAAGTCGGTGTATTCGAGTCCTGGGACGATGTCATGCCCAGGATAAAGGGTCATGGTCTCGCCATCTACGGCGGCTTTATCAGTGTCGACGCCGCTGCCGCTGCCCTCCAGTACGCGAGGGAGAAGGGTTGGACTGGCGACTCGAACCCGCCGCCATATAATGCCGGTCCCCCTGTTCCCTCGCAGTTGGAGGACAATCCCCTCAACGCCGGCGCCATCCACAAACTCTGGTACACAGTGTGCCGCGGCATCGCCCCCGGCGTGTATCGCTCGTGGCTCGAATGCAGTCTCAATGTCTCCGGCGTCAAGGGCAGCCTCCATACCGCTTTGGCCACTCGCGACCAGGCTGAACGAGCCTTTAATTCGGCGTTGGCGAGCGGCTTGGTGAAGACGCTAGTTCGTTGATTAGTACATTTGCGTGTCTGTCCGTGCCTACATGCTTCAGATTATGTATATATATTGCCCAACTTCAGTTTCTGACGCCCGAGACAAAAGAATAGCGACGAAGTTTGACTGATCGGCGACGAACTCCCATAAGTCACACGCGTCACACACGCTGTTGACAAGGTTTTGCTCGCCGTGCAATTCAGTAGCAGTTCCAAGGCTTGGCAGGATGGCTGCTTGAATATCAGTTTACCTCTATGAAAAAGAAGCAACGTAGTAGCATTTTTGTGTGACTTTATAAGCTCAAGAGATGACGAACTCCACAAACTCAACCATCTTTCCCTTTACAGAAGCTTGAACAACATCGACTACTGAGTCTATCGAAGGTCATTAACCTCAGCGTAAAAAAATAGGAAAAAATATATCATAGTGCAGAACTACACAAAACACGTTTACACAAGCTCCCTCAATCATCGTAGGTCTCGCAGAACACGCGCAAAGGCATTCAGTGCCATGACGGACTCCCACTCGGTAACCGCGCTGTGCGTGTGGCCCACATTTTTCCACCGGCCCTGAGCGAAGTGGGAAACACCGTTATGTCGACAGGGTTCATGCGGCGCCTCGATAAACGTTAGCAACGGCGGCAGTATAAACTTGAACCTCACATGACGAACTCCGCTAACCGTTAATGAGCACTGCCACAGTCGGCTTGTCTTCCTCTCATGCCAACCACGACCAACTCCAAACGGAAGCGGCCACCCGATGCTGAAGTCTTGGCTCGCCGTGCTCAGGCGGCCTGGGAGTACCGTCAACGGTTCGCGCTCAGGTCTACTACTTGGAAGAAATCTTGAATAGTGCGCAGGAACCGGGCAATTGTCAACGAGAAGGCCAGAGTGAGAACGCAAAAGTAAGTGAATCACTCACCTTACTCGTTTTTTTTCCCTTTTGATCAAAGAACTATCTTAGACGCCGAGAGGCTCTCAAGAAAGCTCCCAGCGATGTCCAACAAGAGGCCATCCAAAAGGCACGTCAATATCGTCGGAATTATATCCGGTAGGTCGTCTGCCGCGCAAAGCATCAGTATTTGACAGTTTTATTCAGACGCGTAAATGCTGGCTCGAGTTCTTCTCCAGCAACTCAAGCATCACCGAGAAAAGCGGAGTCAAGGCTCGTCGCGCCTCGGCAAGCCCAAGTCGCCGCGCTGCCCGCGCCTCCTGCACCTCCGCCCGCCGCGAAGCTGCGCCCCGCGCCCGCGCCCTTCTGCTCATCCCCCGGCAAAATTGCTGATCTGAATTTACTGAGGCCCCGCCCACCTTCTTCGGCCCACCGGGCCAGCACTCCACTCACACCAACGCCGCCGAGTCGAAAGCGACAGCTCGCGACTCCCAGATCGCTTGCTGCGATAGATGCGGAGGACGATGACTCGCCGGACGAGGGAGAGGAGAGTGAGGACGAGCAGCCCCTGTATACTGGTCATCGCATAAGCAGTATAAAGCGGTGGTGGGAGTACCTTGACGCCGACGGGCCACTCTTGAATGTCACCGGGCATCCAGATTATGTGCCAGAACGCAGCCAGCAGCCGTACTTCAAGGGGGGACGTCGATATTGGTTCTAGTGTTTTCAAGGTCACTTTGAATGGATTTTATTTCGCTTTTGTGAAGAACGACACGTGCATTTGAAGCAGTAAGACACAGAGATAGGAATTTTGAGTACGCGTATTTGAGGCAATAAGACAGAGATAGGTATTTTGAAAGGGAATAGGGGGAAGTGTTTGAAGAAGACAGAGATAGGTAATTCGTTCGCAGGAAACTAAAGCACCAGTGAGGTATACAAAGTATCAATGATTGTCGGCGGCAGTGGGCTGGATACCAAAGAACGGCAACGACATCGAGCAGTAATCGAGTTCAGATTCGAGGGGGAAAGCGTCGAGGGCGGCAGCATGAGCGGCTCGCCGACGCTCTTCGCGGGCTGCATGTTGCTCCCGGCTGCCCTTGGCGAAGTCGGAGTCAAAATTGAACCCGTTGCGCATGTAGCGCGCGATGCCAGAGCCGGCCCACTGGAGGAGAGAGTAGCGGGTTTCGCTGGGACGAACACGGACGAAAGAATAATGGATGACGCCCGTAGGGATGATGATGGACGCCCCAGGGGGGAAGCAGATGACGAAGCCGAGCTCCCAGAGGATGATGTGACCTCCGCGGTTGTGATTGTAGTTTCCGAGCGCCGTTAAGATACTGAAGGCGCCGGGTAGGAAGCGGTGAGGAACTCCTTGGGCGACTGTGCGGCAGTGGGGACCCCCGAGTTCGAACGTAGCGGCGGAGAAAACGCTGGATGTGGACGGGTACAGGAGGTCGGGGTGTTTCTCGAGGAACCACTCCTTCTCTTTCGCGAGGGCGTCGAAGGCGGTAGGACAGAACTTCTGCAGCATTCCTGAAGAAGCCGTTAGTAAATACACATCAACATGAGAGCAGGGCCTCACGATTTCCATATCCGACCAAGCGCCTCATCACCAACGAAGACATGAGCTCAAAGAAAATTAATGCGTTCAGCACTATGCCGGGATTCTTCTCCATCTTGACGCGAATGGTCAGTGACTCCTCAAGAGTCAAGAGCTGGGACTGGACTTACGGGCGGCTCATTGAACGTCGTCCCGACACCTCCGTGTAAATTGGGCGGGCTGTCTTTGGCGATCTCCTCTGGGCTTCGAACAACGTGGGGAATGGTGTCCTGACACGCCTTCGTCACCGGCGCAGCAACCGTCTTGCGCCAATTGGTTCTGACCGAATATCCACAGAGCAAAACTACCAAACTGTTGTCCGCTGCAAGGATCGGGCGCGGAAATCTAGCAAGAAGCGACATAAGTATCTGTATCATCAAATATGTACGAGACTTACCCTCCAAAAGATGAAATCAAACGCAAGTTGAACCGTGAGTCGGCGCCAACGACCTCGTCCAGATCGTAGTCACGGTCCTCGATGAGCGCAGGATCAAGCGCTCCCCCATGCACGACCCTGATTGCAGCGCGCCGGTGCGCCTGTTGTTCAAGGTGTTGTCGACGCTGTGCGGCGGCAGCGGTGCGATGGGCTTCAAACCGCACTTGCCTGTCCTTGGCCTTAGTGGCCTTTTGGCGCTCCCTGAGCGCCGCGGAGAGTTTTTTGACAGGGCCGGCTTGGACGCCGGCGTGCGCATACCCCGGACGGGGAATTTCGTCGGGGAGAGGGTCGTCGGGAAACGGCTGGAGCGGGTCCATCAAGGCGAGCGCGTCTGCAAGGCGCCGCTGGAACACAAATTTCAGGTGGGGTTCGAGGGGACTGTCGAGGCCTGGCATGTTGTAATTCGGCACGCGCGCTGGTGTAACGGGGGCAGCAGGGGTGAGGTGCGAGCCCGGGAGGGCAATCTTGGGGCGCATGAGCGATGCAAAGTGGAGGGGCGCAAGTGGAAAGGGAGGAAACCGAGACACGGACACGGGGACCCAGCCCTGCGGACACAGGCTGACCCAGCCCTGCTCCTGGCTGCAAATTCGCTTAATAACCGAGTGACAACAGGCCAACAGGACAATCGGTGCGCGAACGATTGACTACGATTGACATTTCACTTACCTCCACCTGGAGTAGATCTCGCTCAGGAAAATGCGAAGACAAACATGAAAGGTATAAATACCGTCTGACCGTGCGATACCTCCTGCGGACAACTCTCGTCTTCGCAGAATGCACCCCTGCCGCCACACCCGCTGCAAGGAAGGCGAGTATTCCTCATGCTACGCGAATCTCTTGTGCTGACAACTAAACACTGATCCAGAGCCCGAGACCGTCTTGTTCACGTATGGAGAATCCAGCACCACCATCACCTACGGGCTCCCGCGGCAAGTTTTGCTTCCACTCAGCTATCTCCTACCTCTGCTGATCACCCCTGCAGGCAAAAGCAGCAGGACCTTCTGGCCAAGTACCGCGCGCGGTATTTCAGAGATCAGACTCGGCTCATTCGCGCTAGGACCAAGGCTCGCGGTCGGCGGGAGCGTCCTGTGCCCAACATGAGAGACTACGACCTCTGCTGCGAGCACTACCGCCAGGTATACACCATGCAGACGGCTACGTCGGCTGCACTATACGCGTACGTTCTATTTTTCCTTGTCCTTTGTCTTGCGGTGGTTTTTCCAATCGTTATTTCCATCTAGGGAAGCTTCTGAGTACTACGGCTCAGACAGCGAGTCGGATACCAGCACTCATTCTTCGATGCCACCTCTCGACAGCCCCGGCGCCAAAACCTCTACCGTCGACGCCGCTGTCGATGGCACTGAGCCCCCCGCCAGTCAGCACATTGGTGAAAAGGGCGAAGGCTACGCTAACATGGACACAACCGTAAGTTTTGCTTCCGCTCTATACATACACTGTCTAACTAACAGCTAGCCTCTTCACGGCGAATGGCTACGTCCCCGTGGCCGAAATCCCGGAGACTCTGCGCTTCTCGCCAACCTCGATTCCCAAGGATCTCAGCACGGACGCCGAAAGTCTCGAACGGGTTTGGTCGCTCTTGAACGAGGTCAACTGCCCTCAGTTCCCTGAGATGCCTTGTGCTTGCCGTCGCGACAGGTTTGAGGACTACGAGCCACCCAGTCACCGCCTGAAGGTCTGTGGCGATGATTTTCCGGAGCGCATGTACTGACTTTTGTTCTTTCTGTCCAGATCTTCACGCGTACCGGTGTTCGCCACGTCAGGTGCCGCTGCACCAACGGGAAGCATACCAATTTCGAGCGGCGCCAGGCATATGCATTCCCGGATGGTCAAGGTAATATCATCGTGAAAAAATCCAAGTCGTTACTCCTGGCCCTCCCGTGAATGTCCCGTATACCTAAATTGTCCACCTCGTCGTACTTGAATTGAATTCCTGCCTGCTGCTTGTGCGAGTGAAAATCATAATTTAATTATTTAAATTGGTGTGGTCGGGCCGAGTTGACCAGGCACGTGGAAACCAAACAAACACTTTCTCAACATTCGGACTCCCACTTCGTTGGGCCGCCCCAACATGCGTTTGTGGATTTCCAGTGACACAATCAATACGCTGTTTGGTTTGGGGACTAGATAACGTTGCTTTCGGCGCATCCGCAAGATTTCCAGTAACGCAGTCGACGACGTTGCTGTCGGTGCATCCGCAAGATTTCCAGTAACGCAGTCAGTCCACTGTTTGTGAGCTAGACGACGTTGTTCGTACGAGCTGCTTTAGTTTGGACGTTGAATTTCCAGTGACACAGTGAGTCCACTCTTTGTCTCACTAGACAGTGTTACTCAGCTGTAGATCCCAACTGCTTTGGACGTCGGCGCGTCTCACCCATGCATGAATGGCTTCATCGTCGTCGCCCGCCAGAGCACCGAATCGCTCACAGCGAGACAGAAGTAGCTTCTACGAATATGAGACGCGTTCCTCAGACCTTGCGCGCGACCGAGGGTTCTTTGAGTCTGCCGACGGCCGACGAGCCTTCCAGCCTGCTCACAACATCGGCGTTAAAAGGCGCCGGGTCCGCCCGTCCGATCTCGTCGACGCCTTTGGCGATTGGGTGCCTCTGCCGGGCGAGGCCGAAGGAGAATTGGACCCCGAAGAGTCCCTACCCAACGCTGACCTCGGTGACAAGCGAAAGCGCTACCTAAGCTCGGTTAGTCTCTCTTTTTTTTTTGTTCATCTTACCTGGATTCATGTTAACTTCAGGATGATCCAATGGCACTGTGGCGTCTGCAGAGGCAGCTCTTCTTCAACGAAATGTTGCGCCATGACGGTTTGGGCGATGCGTTGGATGACAAGGCGTGCTCTTGCTGCAGGCGAGCTTACACGAGACCCTTACGACGGTTCCGTTGTACCGACTGCGGGGTTTTTGTGCAGTGCCTCGACTGCGTGATATCGCGCCACTCCTTGAGTCCTCTGCATCGGGTGA
>JARJCM010000476.1:0-60305 GCA_029233265.1 Mycena alexandri | reverse complement strand
GGCATTACAGTCCACTCCGGTGTTTCCGGAGTCAACCGGAAACCCGGAGCCAACCGGAAACTGGGTATTAGTATTGGAATGACTTCTCGCGGTCTGTCGTGGCTGGTATCAAGTGGTAACAACCTCTCCACATGTTCCCTCTTGCCTTCCATCGCCTCATGGCAGATTTCATCACCTCATGTTTCATTTCCCAAGATCAATACTGATACAGGTCGAACTTCTCTTGCCGCTTATGGACTTCCTATTCTTTCAACCATATGCTCGTTCCACATGTTACTCCTTATCTCCTTTACACTAAATTAGGATCCTACACTATTTAATCAGCTAGCATACTCCCTGTTCTTCAGTAGTTTAATAAACGTCACTTCCCCCCTTCCGGAGTGGTGCCAGTCGCTCCTCTCTTCCCCCACAACCCTTCCTCTTCCTCTAGACGATACCTGGCAGTACACGCTCACCCTGCACCTCAGTGGTGTTGTGTCAAGCAGCTCCGCCGATCCTCTCTGTCGACTCCGGTTACTCCGGCCTACTCTCCGGCACCCCGGTTATTCCGGAGTACCTTGTACGACTCCGGCCGACTGTTCCACTATCCCGTACCCCGCGGCTCAGCACGTAACAGAGCTGCTGTACGCTTCTACCCCCATTTTGACCGGCAACACCAACGCTAACTAATCTTCTCCCGTCCCGATAGAGTCACAGTACGTTTGCCATTCTTATCTGCGCGTAGTCTCACTCACACGCGTCAGGTTGCCATGATGTCTCGCATCACCCTCAACCTCAAGAAGTTGGGATCCAAGCGAAAACTCATGGGCACCACCGTAGCAGACTCAGGTCTTTCTGTTGTATTCGGGTCAGCCGGCCCTTCAGGTGGAAGGCGACATCCACACACCATTACGAAGACCATACATGCGACTCCCATGCACGTGGATTCGAACTGGTGAATGGTGGTAGTAGTTGGACCGATACTTGCTTCCTTCAACTTTTGTCCTTCTCGGCATCTTGGTACATTTATGTCTTAATGCTACAGGCGTCTCCTTGTTGCCGAGAATGAAAGTGCTCGTTTCGTTTGACCCCTCTGGATCCTGGAATCAGCTTGCCGAATGGTTGAACTATTTGCATCATCTCCATTCGCATGAGATCGACATGAGAAGTTTCTTTACTAGTACCACTTAGAAAGGAAATATACCTCATTCGTTTAAATTCTTTTTAGCCATCTTGATTCAATTCCTAACAACGAAAGAAGTTTGTTGGCTTCCCGCTGGGACTCCACACTCCGAACGGCCAAACACTCGGTTTTTCCGTCTGCTGTTTTCTCATAACCCCGTTTCTCCCTTCTCCCGCTGGATCCGAAGCGCTCGGCAATTAGTACTACGCAAAATCCCACGGTTGACGTTGCGGGTGATGTGGGAAGTCACTGCTCACTCCTCTGCTCCGACCATGTCCGCACACTATTCTGTGGCAATTGTCCAATGCCTTGTTCACCACGTCTATCTCTCATGCATTTCCAATTTAACCCCCAGCCGACATTTTTGCTCTCCCACAGCACCGTGCAGAGTGGCTCTGGCGTTGCTTGCACCATTTCGAACGCTCAAACTGGTCAGCTCCTTGTGGAAAAGCGTTGCAGACGAATATCAAATCGACACATTCTTCTTGAACGTCGAGGAAGGAGTGTACTACCCGCATGCCTGGCACATTAATACGCGGCTGCGCAAAGCCGTGCTACTCTCGCGCTACAGGATCTTCCGAACAATTGACTCAGATGGCGGTATATCAAGTGTTATTCCTGCTTCCGAAGGAAGTTAACAATGAGCTTGCAGGAGACCGTGGCGTTTATGTTGCCTACGACTTTGGTGGCTCGGCAGGATGTGCTGGCGCATCGGAGGTCGTTATAAAGGCCTGGATTTCAGGATCCGATGTGGAGTACCATCGCGAAGCTGCGGCGTATAAGCTGCTTCGGGGGTGCCCCGGGGTACCCGCAACACTTCAAGGTGCACAATACGAGCCGCTATGCGACGTCCATATTCTCCCGATGCAGAAACTCGGTCCAACTCTCGAGGATTTGATGTCTCTACTCCCCAACAGGCGGTTTGACTTGCGCATGGTCCTCACTGTTGCAATCCAGATGGTGGGTTCAAATTATTTTATTGGGACTTCTGTAGGAAGCTCAGGCCACTCACAGACTGAGCGATATCGAGACATTCATGCGCGCGGAGTCATCCACAGCGGAGCAAAACCCGGGAATATTTGTTTCGCACCCCGCTCTGACGCGCCGGGCACGCTGTATGCCATAGATTTTGGGTTTTCATTGGCGTTGGCCGACAACCTGCTGATCCCAAGTGCGCACCGCATTGATTCGGTGGGAAACAGGCGCTTTATGAGTGTTTTGGCGCATCATGGTATCAGTGCGTAACCGGTTCTATGAGAATTAGTTGTGTCCTCAAAGTTAAACTTACTACGGTAGGCAAGTCTCAGCGCGACGACCTCGAGTCCCTGGGTTACCTGCTCTCCTACTTGTTCCACGGACAGCTTCCGTGGGATCCCCCACGCCCCGTCCGCTCTCGATC
The DNA here is from genome assembly GCA_029233265.1 of Mycena alexandri. Lineage (NCBI taxonomy): Eukaryota > Fungi > Basidiomycota > Agaricomycetes > Agaricales > Mycenaceae > Mycena > Mycena alexandri. The sequence goes on along the minus strand of JARJCM010000476.1, from coordinate 57,744 downwards.
TGTCCGCACAGTAGCGGAAGAAGAGCAAAATACTCAACAAATCGAACAACATCAGCCGCAGGTGTGGCGTCTCAAGACTGCGACTTCCGGCCTCCAAAATTTTTGAAGGCATGGATGCCTGCTTTCACGAGTTTTGGCGTGATGTCAAGGCCCTTGCATATGGCGAGGTTCCGGATTACGAGAAGTTGCGTGGTCGCTTTGCAGTGTGCCTGCAGCAGCACGAGAAAGGATGCGCTCCGTATGACTGGTGGGATATTTGGGACCAATTCAACAGCTGAAACTGGAAAGCTAATAATATTGTTATTGCGATATACATATGCGTTCACCAAGGCCTTCATCCCCAAAGAATCGCAGGCGCCTGAAATCGACCGTGTGAGCGGTTCATAATTAAATGCTTCTTTCCTCCCACGAACAGCGGACTGCGGATGCAACCGTTAATATCGGCAAAGTGCGAGAAGCGAGCAAATTGAAAAGAGTCATGCGGCGGGGTTTCTAACTGTGGTCTCAGCGGGAGCTCCACTCTGATGAGAGTTACCGCATTTTGGTGGCGGTGATTCTTGCACTGAATCATCGATTTGCCGCATAAACCCCGTAGCATTCTGAACCCGCTTCACCAGTTTCTTCTTCCAAAGAAAGGTTTGTAACCAACAGTGCATCTGCCATTGGGATACCGTAAAGCTGTAAGGGTTGAACAGAAGTTTACATACCTGAGATGAGTGTCGACGGGGGGCTCTGCTGGAAAGGTGCTGGTTTAATTTTGAACTCTAATTATTTCGTGATTTGAACAAGATTTGAACCAGATCTATCACTGTTTGGTTGTGCATCATCACGGTTCGGAGATCGCCTTTCTCTCTTCCCATCAACATCATGATCCTTCCACCATATGCTTTGGACAGAAATACCATTATGACCCGCACAGTACTCGGCGGTAATTAATCTGGCTATATTTGAATTCTGGGAAGAAAAAAGTTTCACTCGATACTTTCAACACTGGGCGTTAGCTTGCGACTTGTCTCCACTCACCATGACCGTCGTCTCAGATATCGATCCGCTCACACTTGCACTCCAGCCTCCTCCTGACGAAACTCCAGAGGCACGGGAAGCCCGACTTCAACGCGAGCGTGAAGCGAAGAAGCGCTCTGACCTTATCGACGAGGAACTTAACCGGCAACGAAATGCTGAGAAATCTGTCAAATCGGTCAAGATTTTACTTCTCGGTCAGAGCGAATCTGGTGTGCACTACCGCAATTGACACGTTCTTTCGTCGTACTCAAATTTATTTGAAGGGAAATCTACAACCCTCAAGAGTCCGTTCCTTCCTAAACTATTTCGCCGCTGCTGAAGCCCTTTCTACAGATTTTCAGCTCATTAATTCACCCAAGGTCCCTGTGCCATCTACTTCTAATCCGCAGAGTTTAACACAAACCCAGGCATTCAAAGCAGAGCGTGCTTCTTGGCGTGTTGTCGTACATCTCAACGTTGTTCGATCGATCCACCTCATCCTAGATGCTCTCACAGCTGCTGAAGTGTTCGCCGCTCACCCTCGGCCCTATAGCCCGGACAATCCGGTGTATCCTGCTTTGACTCCCGGCCTCCTTAGTTTAAAGCTGCGTCTCATCCCACTTCAGCAGGTTGAGATTGCTCTCCTCGGCAAGCTCTCTCCTCACGCCACACTAAAAAATGAGGCACCCGGCGAGGTTTCCTCTGCGGCGGAGGTTTCTGTGCACTCCGCAATGCCGTGGAAGACCGCATTTAGTCGGCTGCTGAACAATGTACGGGGCGGCCTTGACGGACTCGAGGCAAATGAACCTCAAGAGTGTCGAGAAGCAAGGCAAATACTGCATGCATCCTCGGAGTACATGATTTGCCTGTGGAACGACCCAATCGTAAAGGAAGTACTGAAAGCGCACCGCCTACGTCTTGAAGACATGGCGGGTTTGTGAGTTTCCGGGTCGCCACCTGCCCGTTTTGTTCGCTCATTTTACAACAGCTTTCTGGACGCAATTCAGCGTGTTACTGCGCTTTCGTATGAGCCAACCAACAGTTCGATCCCCTCATTTTTTTCATGAAAATCTTTTATATTCACTTGCAGATGACATTTTACGAGCTCGCCTAAAGACCCTCGGTGAGCACCTGTATCTTATGGAATCAGTGACTACACGTTGAATTTGCATAAGGTGTCTCTGAGCATCAATTCAGCTTGAAAACCGGTATGTATCTTCTTCCTCGGTTGGAATATAGAGTGTTATATTCCTCCGGTGCAGGCAATATGGTTCCACACAACTGGATAGTTTATGATGTCGGTGGGGCGCGGTCGTTGGTACGTCGAGCCCGGACTTCCATTTCTTACTTGGATGTTGACTTTTAGGTTTCGCAGAGAGGTAAGTGCTGAACTTGATGGATTGTGTCTGGATTGATGCGCTCTAATAATCAGCCGCATGGTGAGTTCTCCAACCCACACTTAATTCCCGTTATCACAATTCTGACACGGACATAGGGTTCCTTACTTTGACCATATGCAAGCCATTATATTCCTGGCGCCCCTCAGCTGGTTTGATCAGGTACAGTCTCACGGCCTGCAGGATCTCGATGATTGACCTTGGTGTGATTTAGGTGCTAGCTGAAGACGATAGGGTCAATCGCCTTGTGAGTTTTACTTGAGAGGGCGGGATTTTAGATGCTGAGGAATTCCAGGAAGACTCGATGCTATTGTGGAAGATTATTGTCTCGAGCCCCCTCCTCAAAAATTCCAACCTCATTTTATTTTTAAACAAATGTGATATACTCAGGGTTGGCCTCTGCTGTTTACACACGTTTCCATCTGACCCCCACTACAGACAAAGCTCACTTCAGGAATAAAATTATCTGACTATGTTACTTCATACGCGGACAGGCCCAACGACTTCGAGAACTGTTCCCAATGCGAGTGTTAATTGTTCTAGTTATTTTTTCCAACTCACGTACAACAGACTTGAAAAAGAAATTCGGTGTGTTTCCCAAGTCACATTAATCAAGTTCAGTACCTTACTGCCCTACAGCTGGAATTGTCAAGAACTACTCTCCAAGCAGTCGAGCTTATTATTCATATTTCACCTCTGTCATTGTGAGTCGATGTTTTCTTCGTTGGTAATGGTCACGATGCCACCATTAATTGCAGGATTCACAATCCACCTCAGACATCCTAAGCAGTGGTACGTGGTACCAAGCATATCATTAGGATGGGTTAACAATTTCCTTCAGTGCAGGATACAATCATCAGGCAAAGTCTGGGAAAGAACATGTTGCTATAGGCGTCACTGCTATTCCTGTTACAACCCATTGTATAATTCGCGGGTCAGACACGTCCGTCTATCTTGACAGAGGCTGCCTCTGTCAAGAGCAAACTTTTGAGTTTATCACAATTTCTCTCTTCTTTCTGAGTTGAGTCTCAAATAGGCTTCGTCCTGCCTATGCTACTAAAGTTGTCATGTTTTCTGTGAAACTTTGGGGAAAAAAATACAGGATGTTACTTATGAACTTTTGGTTCACAAAAGATCTTTCAAGCGAGATCCAAACAAGAGACCGACCGGGCCTCGAACTATCAGGGATTTTAGTCGGTATTGCGTTGTCAGTCGAGTACCGCTTATAAAAGACAATGGTCTGCGGTAAAGGCATTTTCACCCTGGCGTAGTACTTGGCCGATTGATACTGTTTGTTGAACCGTGCGAATATGGCTGTCACAAAATTGATCGATCCTCTTTGCAGTTCGGGTGAAGGAACCTACTGCTGTTCACATTCCCCAACATGGCATGGCGGTAAGAGGGACAAAGTCATGCTACGCGGAATTTGTTGAGATTACCATCAGGGCCTCTGCTTCCTCATCCCGGCCAGTTCCAGTGCGCGTATCCCGCTAGTCGCGCTGTTTGTCTTCATCTTTGCAGGTATGTTTAATGACCTGAAACCAAACATGTACTGATTGTGCGCACAGCGTTTTACAGCCTGGAGAAGGGCCTGTGCCCTTCGCATATTCGGCAGAGGTCTTCCCGTTGACGCACCGTGAGATGGGAATGGCAAGTTTACATTAACACTTGCACGAAATCGCTGAACAACTCTGTACAGGCGTTCACTGTCACGACCAATCTTTTCTTTGCGTCCATCCTCAGTGTATGTTGCCGCGCGGGCCATTTACTGGGGAAATACTTGCATGGCATAGGTTACATCCCTCGAATTCTTCACGCCTTCACCGCGGTGGGAGGTTAGTGCTCCGCCTTACCAATTCCCTCGGGTCATTCTCATCCTTGCACCACAGCCTTCGGATTCTACGGTGGCCTCAACATCGTCGCACTGGCAATGATCTTCCTCCTCCCCGAAACCAAACAGTGAACCACGTCGGCACATCGCATATAAAGGGGGCACCTTCCTCCCGTACTGGATCAAAAGATGGATATTCTTGGTGGGTGGCAACCACAACACAACACGGGTTGTGTAATATTTATTCTGAACGAAATTTTTCAGCGAGATGCCCACCTTGAGCCGTTGTACAACTTCGAGGAAGTGGAGTCGGTTACGGTGTTTGAGATGGGCGTGGGGCATTAATCGAGGTTCAATATTTCAATGCGCACTGTGACGCGGCTACATAATAATACAACATCATGCGTCTTTCTGTGCAAAGTGCTTTCGCTTCCGCGCAGTTAATTATGATTCGTGAACCAGTGTGTCTGTCGCAGTCCTCGGAATAACAACAGAATCTGAACTACAGAGACCTTGGAACGGAAAGAAAAAATTGAACCACAGAAAAAAATAAACTCTCGACCTGGGAGTCGAACCCAGCTCTGCCGCGAAACAGGTTACCGTAGTCATTCCGGATGACAAGCGGCTGTACTAAACCGATATACTAGTCAAGAGACACCCTATGCTCCCACTGATGCTCTATGTGTACACAGTCGGCGAGAGGTGAACGCCTTTGTTCACTTCGTTTTTTTGACTTCAAACGTTGCGCATGCGCATGCGACACAGTGAGTACGACCTTGAGAACGCGGGAAGACTTGGGCAATCCTTAAAAACTTGAGGCTTCATTGCAAGCCGGATGTAGTAAGTTCTCCGGATCCCTGACCCTCCTTTCAAGCTCAAGTTTCGAGTTAGGGAAGGACCTCAAATTAAGTACAATATCGATACAACTTGGGAGTGGAATGTGAGTAGTAGCATTGGCGTACGCGTGTATGCGCCCAATAAATTGTTCTTTTGAAGCGAGCTCGAGCGAAAAGCTCAAAAGCTCGCAGGAAAAAAAAGACCACAGAATGCGAGGAGAATATAATAGAATAGAATAAGGATTTTTGTTTGTTGTACTAGGGGTAATACTACACGACGACTATGTACGAGGGATGCTTTTCGTTTTGAAGCAGTGGGTGGGTGGGTGGAGAGCAGGTAAACAACACGGAGATATAGATATGTAGGAGATGACGTGAGGAGGGACGTAAGTAAGTATGAGGATGAGGGGGGTCGTGAGGGAGAGGAGAAGGAGAAAGACAAGCAAGAGACCAGCACGAGGAAAGAAAGGGAAATGGAAAGATGAGAGGGAGGGAAGAGGAAGAGATTAATTATATAGATAAGTATCGTCGAGCGTTCCGCGTCCGCCGTCCGGCCAACAGGCATCTACTCGTCAAGCGGGAATAGATCGTCCTCGACATCGCGCGCCGCCACGGGCGGGCTGAGCGGGCTCCGGGGCGTGCCGCCCGTCCACCGCCCGCCGCCTGCACCCCCAGCACCACCGCTGGGGTTTCTTTGCATCGGAGGCGCGCCACCGCCGATCCCGGGCGGCGCCCCCCGCGCGCCCGCCGCCGCCGAGTACGAGAGGCGCGAGAACATTGTCTCGAGCCCTGCGCTCGTCGGCGGGGACATCGCCTTCCCTCCCTGACCTTGGGTGGAATTGGACGCGGGCGGCGCAGCGGCGGGCGCATGCGCAGGCGGCGGCTTCGTGCTGCTCATAAAGCTCGGCGGGAATCCCGGGCTCCCGCTGATGCTCCCCGGGCTCATCGTCGCCCAGTCGCGCGACCCCCCCCGTGCCCGCGCCGCCAGTCACGTACCCGCCTACGTTCACGCCCATCCCCCCTCCTCCAGCGGAAGGAGACGTCCCGAACGCCGCGGGCGACGGCGACCCCGCCACGCCCGGCAGCGGCGGCAACGCGTGGATGCGCGAGTACCCCGCGGCGAGGCCCTGCGGGAGCGACTGGCCCGGCGCGTGCGCCTGCAGCGCGCGCGCGTTGGGAGAGAGGATGTGCGTCTCGCCCAGACCGCCCAGCCCCGGCGGCCCCTGCCCGGGGATGTGCCCCGGGATGTGTCCGTGCGCGGGAGCGCCGCGGTGCATCTGCTGCGTGAGGTCGAAGGGGTTGGGGCGGATGTACGCGTTGTTGTTGTTGTTGTTCGCGTTCGCGGGGTTGCCTGCGCCGGCGTTGGGATTGATGTTGTTGGGGGAGGGCGAGTTGGAAGACGCAGAGTTCATGGCGTGGTGGACGCCCGACGGCCCCGCGTGCAGGTAGTGTGCGATTCCGGGCGGGCCCTGCGCCGCCGCTGCGTTGCTCGCAAAATTGTTGTTTGCGTTCCCACCGTTATTGGCGTTCAGCCCATTAACCGCCGCCGCGCGTTTGTTCTGGTTAATGTAGTGGTGGATGCCCGGCAGGAACGCTGCGCTGGCGTTACTCGGGCTCAGGGAAGGCACGCCGCGCATCCCCGCGCTGCCTACGCTCATCCCCATCCCGCCTAGATCGTCGACGAACGAGCCTGCTTGGCCGTCGCGCCCGCCGAAACCGCCTGAACGCGCGGACGAGTACGAGCTGGGCCCGATGTTGTGCATGGGTGAAGAGGGAAGTCCAAGACCCGGCGGGGGACCCTGGTCGGCCGCCCAGATGGACTTGAGCTGCCCATGTTCGCCGCCCAGCAGCGACGGCGCGGGGACGGAACGGCTGTACCGATGTCCCCCACCGCCACCCGGGTGTTGGCTGAGGGGCACCCCAAGCCCGTGCCGCGCCGGCGAAGGCGACGTACCGCCCTCGAAACCGGGCGACTGCCCCGAGTTGGTGCGCGACATGCGTCGCATGCGTTCCTCGGGCGTTAGTAGATCTGTGAGGCTGCTCGGCAAAAAGTCCTCCAAGTCCTCCGTGGAGTCTTCGCGCAGGGTGGCCTTCCGCCGCCCTGTGGACCCGAATTCGAGGTCATACTCGACGGAGATGTCGTACCCGCCGTTTTGACGGCCCGCGGAGGCGGAGAGGAGGGAGGCACGGAGCGGGGAGGAGGACGTGCCGTTGACGCCGCTGTTCCACCCGCCGGGGCCGCCGCCCATGGCCATGCCGCTGCCGAGACTGGCGGCCATGCCCTTGCGCCCGCTGTCGGCGTACCCCAGGAAGACGGACTGGGTACCTGGGGCCGAGAAGGGGGAGGTGGAGAGGAAGCCGTTGGCCTGGGTGGGCGGGGTGCCCGAGTGCATGCGCGACGGGGAGGTCGCGGACGAAGGCGGGGAGCCGATGGGGCCAAAGTCCTTGTTGGGGGACGTGCTGCTCATGCTTGGGCGGCGGGGGGCGGACACGGGCAGGGTAGGGGACGGGGGCTTTGTCGCGGTAGGTGAGGGGGACTTGTTGCGTGCGGGGGCGGTGGGGAGCTGGCTGCTCTCGTCAAGGACGGCAAAGGAGGCAAAGTCGGTGTCTTTGAGTGGCGGGGCGGGTGCGGAGGGGGATATGGTAGCCTTAAGGGGCATGTTCATCGGTGGACGGGCGCGGGTGGGTGCTGTGGATCCGCCTGCGAGGAGAGGATTGCGGGCATTGTTTCCGCCGTCGCGCTTGCTTCCGCCGCGGCCCCTGCCGCCGCCCTCTTGGTTTTTTGCGCCCCCTGCGGCGATCTGGGCAGCTTTTTTGTTCTTGCGGTCCATGGCCATTGTCTGGCCGGGGAGGACGTGTGCGAGGGCACATTTGTGGCCAAACTTGCAGTTTCCCTTTACAAACCAGGCGCAGACGTCTTTTTGGCCGCCCGCCTCGACGAGGGAGTGGGAGAAGGGACAGGAGGACCCTGCCGTGCAAGACCCGACCTTGTAGAATTTGCACGGCACATGCGACAGATCTTTCGCTGCTGCGCTACTCAGACAACGAAAAAAAAAGTGGAAAAGAGGGAAACACACCCTTTGAGGCTGCTGCAGATTTCTTGCCTCCCCCTCTGCCGTCGTCCTTTTCTCGATCATCGAGCGAGTCGCTGCGGTCGGCGGAAGGCATTCCAAGGGCTTGTAAACGGCGGAAAAGACCCGCAAAAAGTGGGGGTTAAGGAAGGGTTAGTTGGGGAGGGGTTACAAATGTTGTGGCCAAGAGGAAGACGCTCAAAAAAGGGAACGCAAAAGTGCTGATGAAACGAGGTCAAGCATGACTAAGCATCGCCCGATTAGGTTTGTTGTGATCTCCCGCTGTTCTTTCCGTTCTCCTCATCCAGCGTCCTTTGACTGCCCAATGGCGTCGGCACCGCGATTTTGGTCACAAAAACGACTACAAAAACCTCAACAAAAAAGGTTGAACGCGCGTCTAATCTAATGCTACCGCTTGTACCCTTCCAGGACCGAACAACGGAGCTGTAGACGTCGGCAACTTGCCACCGACTTGAACGTCTATTCACGACCGCCTGCGGCACATATCTCCTTCTGGGCTTCTTGCGTTGAACGCTTCAATGGCGCTGACGCCACTTCAACCGCTATCGCAGTGACGCAGCGCTAGCTCCAGTTCGACTGTCTCCGCTCCCCATAAATTCGCACAAGCGCTCAGCTCCACAGTACAGTGTTCGAGGGCAGCTCGCCCCAAAGAAATACCTGTTTTTGGATCCCCTCGTCGGCTTAGTATCTAACGCGCACTCGGTAAACCAGGTGAATACAGCACTGGCAGTACAAAAGAACATAAATAAATAACCCGGGGTCTGTTCTACGATCTTGCCTGTGACACAGAGGAGAGGGAGAAAAGAACGGGAGGACAGGCTACGGTGCCGTCGGGAATCGAACCCGAGATGATGCAGCTCATGCCTTGGAAGGAAGATTATTCGTGTGCACCTTGACCGTCAACAGCACCGGTCGATATTAGCCTTCAAGTGCGGGCTTACGTTACGAGGGACGATCTTGCCAACCACCCATCCTTTTTGCGGCGTGGAGGCTTTCGAATTTGTTTCTCCAACCCAACTTCAACCTCAGCCCCGTGGTGCCTGAACCCTTGAACAAAATATACAATCAAGGCCGCCGTGCGATCTTTCTTGGGCAAATGCAATGGACTCGTTAGAACACACTCATGGTGCCGTCGGGAGTCGAACCCAATATGGTGCAGTTCACGCCTTGGCAGGAAGCTTATTCTTGTGCACCTTGACCGTCAACAGCACCGGTCGATATTATCCTTCAAGTGCGGGTGTCGTTCACGACGGACGATTTTTTCAACGACACATACTTCAAGTTACCTCATGATCAGGCTTACGGCGCTACCCGACATCGAGATTCGCGAACCCTTGGACAATAGTACAAGACGAATAAACAAAGCCGCCGTGCGATCTTTCTTGTGTACGAAAAAAAAGTAACACTGAGGCGCGGGTATGGTGCCGTCGGGAGTCGAACCCGAGTTGGTGCAGTTCAAATTTGTCTTGAATCCCTTATTCTTGTGCACCTTGACCGTCAACAGCACCGGTCGATATTATCCTTCAAGTGCGGGTCTTGTTTACGACGGACGATTTTTTCAACTACACATACTTCAAGTTACCTCATGATCAGGCTTACCGCGCTACCCGACATCGAGATTCGCGAACCCTTGGACAATGGGACAAGACGAATAATCAAAGCCCCCGTGCCATCTTTCTTGTGTACGAAAAAAAGTAACACTGAGGCGCGGGTATGGTGCCGTCGGGAGTCGAACCCGAGTTGGTGCAGTTCAAATTTGCCTTGGATTTATTCTTGTGCACCTTGACCGTCAGCGGCACCGGTCGATATTATCCTGCAAGTGTGGGCGGCCATTACCAGGGACCTTCTTCCCGACCACGCATGCTTCGAGTTGCCTCAGACTTGAAATCAATTCGCACACTGGCTTTCATTCTCGTTCAACTCGACTTGAATTGTAATCCCGACATCAAGATTCCCGAACCCTTGGACAATAGTACGAGATGAATTGATCAAGGCCGCCATGCGATCTTTCTTGGGTACAAAAAAAAAAGTTAATCCAGGATGGCGCGCGCATTTGCCCGGGGCATCAAGGCCCTCACCCGCGCTGTGATAACTGCTCCTTGGGTAGAATGGTTTGTGAACGAAATCCGGCGCAAGGCGGCAAACTGCGCCGTCGCTAAGGTTTCGTCCATCGCTGGCCAATCTGCCCGTACGAGTCCCTGGTACGGGCGCACTTCTATGCTGATTGTCGCGAGACGGGCCGAAGATAAGGAGGCAAACTTGGCAGGGAGGGATGCGGGATATTGCCGAAATATGGCGAGGTGAACAAGATTGGTGGCGTGAGCCATCGCGCGCTGCTCGAAGGCATCGAGATCTGAAAATTAGAGTAGGTAGTGTGAGCAGGATTAAAAAAGAGGCTGGAGATGAATCACCCTCATCTACTATCCAATACTTCAGCGACAACGACTCGATTTGCGGACCGACGAGTTGGAAGTAGGCATCGATCGGGCCGGTGCGGGCACCGTTTGCCCACCCGCCAAGTTTCAAGGATGTGAATACAGGAGGTTTTTGGTGCGACAATATCCACTCGAAGAACAGGTCCGTTCCTCGTGACAGCGATATGTCAAGCGAGTGCAGGTGACGGGGGAATGCTTCCGTCGCCAGAACGGTGTCGTCTCCAAGAACCCCGTGGATTGCGTCTTCGCTCGAAATTCTCAAATGCGTGAGGGAGGGTAAACCCGATATGGCAGTCACGATAGCGCGGAGGGGCAAATCGCCCCCCAGGCCCACCAGCTCGAGGTGTGCAAGAGAGGAGCAGGAAGCTCCGAATCGCGGGATGTTGGCCTGCAACCAATTCCAGAATATCGAACCGCCGCTTCCCGACATGTAAATACAAAGTTTGGTGAGTGCGGCGCAATTCAGCAGGAGCGTCACATGCTGGTCGCCCAAGATTCCAAATATATCGAGAGATTGCACGAAGGACAAGATTGGCACCGACGAGCCATCGACGAGATTCATGAATCTCCGGAGAGCAATTGGGCGAGTGCAGCGAAGTGTGATGTGGCAGAAGAGATGACTACGGCTGCGATGAAGCCATCGCCTGCAGACGCCGCCACATGTTTTGAGATCTGCGATGTTCTTAGAGGCGGCAACATCGTCGATGACTTGATCCACGAGCTCTTGTGGAAATTCTTCCATGAGTGTAGAGGAGGAGTTACAAAACAGGGGTTGTTTCAAGTATGTGTTGTGGTGGCAATGTTGTCACAACAAAACTCCGACGCTGCACAACATTGTTGTGCAGCGTCGGAGTTCATTGTTGTGCAGCGTCGGAGTTCAACTTGAAGTTTGAAATTAGTGATGGATCGGCTTCGGCCTCAGGCTGTAAAGCCCCGGCTTTAAAGCCGGGCCGAAGCCGAGCCCAAATGTCGGCCTGAAGGGGCCTAGGGCCCGGCTGCGATTTCTCCAAGCCCAAGCCGGGCCCAAAAGCCCCAGGGTCAGCACAAAGACCTGTTGTGGCAACTTAATAAGGCATCCATGGTCATTGCTATCTTCCAAATGCATACGAATAAGATGCGGATTTGAGTATACAAGTCCGTACTCAAGATGGGCGCCGGGTCAAGAAACCCAACTTGCGAGTACCAGCGAGCCTCAGGCCCACTCTATCCTTGTACATGATCATGTTGGCGGTAGGTAGGATAATGACAGCTCGAAAGTGTAGCGAGGGAGAGAATGCGATAATTGACGTTTACAAGTGCGAGAATCGAATGTCCCTAATTCCCGCACCCAGCAGCTGCCTCTCCTCAACAGCCCACTCGAATTTCGCCCCATGACCTTCCACCCAGTGTGAATCAGAGTACTGGAGAGCGCGGGCCTCGCTGTTGCGTCGGGGTACTTACTCCACTGTCACTGCCCCTTTTTCAGTGCTATTAGGGTCAGGGAAGAAATGGAGAACACCTCCCTCGATTTCTGCGGAGACGCCAAACGGCGCCTACTTTTTGACTGAGCATTTTTGTGAGACCGAGAGAAAGAGAGACATTGTGAAGAATGCTTTTAGCTTGGCGAAAAATCTGGCTGTATTTATAGGCCTCCAGGGCGCTCCTGAGCATTAGTAATGAGACATGTACCCGTGATAGCCGCGTGCGTTGTCAGATGGCGGAGGAATGCCTTCCGTGTCTTGCTTGAGGTCTGAGACCACTGCCAGTGCGAAAAAAAGTACAACCACAGAATCTCGTGTTGAGTATGAGGTGCTTAACTTGAGATTGTCGAGAGGTAGAAAGTTGATACATATCCGCTTCGACTCCAGGTGAAGAGCTGGCCAGCAAAGCGTGGTTGAACACTAGTTCGAGATCAAGTTGAAAGTGATCGGACTTCCCGGTCACTGTTGAGTCCCGACTCCCCATTGCACTGTGCAGCGTCGCCTCTCCCCTTACCCTATTTCGCCGCTAAATGGTATTTCGATTGAGTTCGATTGCCAGCAGCGATGTCGTGTAACTTGGGTGGAGCTCGGTCCGGGATCAAACCTTGTTTGAAGCGAAAGCTCCGTCGGCTGTGCATTCGAGTTGCTGGCACAAAATCGACAGAAATCGACAGGAATCCAACGCATCGGCTGGTTCATCGATATCTGTAAAGGCCAATTTCAAGTTGAACATCTGTGCGTCGAATAAGTAGGTTGAACATGATTTGGCATCATGGGAAAGAAGTCCAATGTGAATTCGTCGGGTGAGATCGGAAGACCTTGTACTATTCAGTTCAACAGCTCAAGTGGACCACAAAATGACCGCTCGGCGTGGACCCAGAATGACCTACTTCCAATCCAACTTGCAACGAATTTGCCTCTGCTACGGTGGCTCGGCGACGAAGCCGAAATAGGCGGAATGCGGGGTAATGACGCAGGCGGGGAAGCGGCCGGTGCGGCTGTCCGTTCAATCAATGGATGTCGATCACCTGCTTCCTAGCACCTGAAGCACCTCGTTCCGATTCCCCTTCCTCCCTTCCTCTCCGTCCACCCGTCCGCGGTGTGATTTCGATTCTGCTTACTTGCATCATCTTGCATTAAGCACCCGGATTCCTCCCTCAAGTTGTACCCGGCATTCCGCTCCGTTAGATAGGCGTTATAGTGGTTCACACGACTGAGACTAGACGTTCACCGCCATGTCTGTTGCCCCGCAGAAGAAACAGCCCTATCCGTTCTGGCTCGGAGGTGCGTCCTACGTATATCTGTTGCAGACCTGATGCTAACACTCAAAGATAGGGGTGGCCGCAACGATAGCGGCGTCGATTACCCAGTGAGCTCCGAGTGGCTTTCGTGGGATGCAGCGCTCACGACGTTCTACGACAGTCCGTTAGATCTGACCAAGGTTCGACTTCAGGCCTCCGGGGACAAGCGCATGGTGGAGAGCATAAAGAAGACGTATAGAACTGCCGGTGCGTGGGTTCACGTAGCTACGTCCTCAAGGCGTATGGACTGACTTTAGACTTAACCTGAAGGCGTACGCGGTCTGTTCGACGGGATATCCGGAACATGGATGCGGCAAATGTCCTATTCGATGTGCCGGTTCTGGGCGTACGACGAGAGCAAGAAGATTGTTGGTGCAGGGAAGGACGCACCCGCATGGAAACTTGCGCTGGCAGGTAGCATGGGTGCGTCCACGTTTCTTTCTTCTTCCAACAGCGACCCTGCTAATTGACATTGGATCAAACAGCTGGCGGTATCGCGGGTTTCGTCGGCAACCCCGGTGGTCAGTTCAATCTTATCTCCTCGGAACTGCCGCTGACGGTTGAAATCAGAAATCGTGATGGTTCGTCTGCAGGGCGACTTTGCGAAGCCGCCAGAGAAGAGGTTCAACTACAAGAATTGTTTCGACGCCTTGTTTAGAGTTCGTCTCAATTACTGCATTCGAGGTTTAATTTATTAATTGATTGGCGTTTAGATGGTCCGCGAGGAGGGCCCATCCTCTCTCGCGCGCGGCGTAGGCCCCAATGTTTTCCGTGCGATCTTGATGAACGCCAGTCAGCTTGCGTCGTGCGCTTTCCAACTCGCAACCAATAGTTTCCATGTGTTGAATACATTTCGCAGATATGATTTTTTCAAGGCCGAACTCCTCAAGACTGCTTACTTTGACGACAATATTTTATGCCATTTCACCGCCAGCTTTGCTGCCGTTCGTCCAATTCTCGTGTGTCAAAACCCGAAGTTGAATTTGTTGCAACAGGGAACGGTCGCGACAACGGTGTGCTCGCCCGCGGACGTGCTCAAGAGCCGCATCATGAACGCCTCCGGGCCAGGATCCAATGTTCGTCTCCCTTGCGTCTCATCCGTTTCATCGATGTAACTGCGATTTTATCAGTCCACCCTCGGCGTCATCCGCACCTCGCTCAAGACCGAGGGCGCGATGTTCATGTTCAAGGGCTGGGTGCCAGCGTGGACGCGTCTCCAGCCCACGACAATTCTCATCTTCCTGACACTCGAGCAGCTTAAGAATGGAGTTGACTTTTCGAGGAAGAAGGGATTCACGTGGTTGTGAGGCGCTCTTGCATTGAGTGCGCGCCTTTTTTTCTTCTAGCAAGTTGAAGTTGGATCGGGCGGCGTGCGTTGTAAGTCCTGCTAATGAGTGGGTGTAAATCTTTGTTATTATATTGGTGGTTCGCATGTTGTAACGAGGCGGGGAAAGCGCCGGAGTGTATGTAGGATAGAGACGCTGTTGTATACCTGTGTTGCATCTTCTTTGTAAATGATGTTGGAAAATTGGGCGCTAAACCACTGAAGATTCACATCATTTATCTCGACTAGGGGGTGGCTGTACACATTGTTTCTCTCCGGCCACTCGACCAAACAGCGCAAATTCTTTACTCTCTCTCCAACGCGATGGCCGCGCGCGTCTGTCGCTACACCACTGGGCCCGCGCTCTCTCCGCGCCTAACCAACCTCCGCCTCATCAGCACCCCTCCGGAGCCCAACGGCACCCCATCCCCAGACTCTACGAAAAACACCCATTTCAAAATCACCCTCCGGCGGTCAGCCATCTCGCTCGGGGACAAGAAGAAGGGGACGCTCGCGGCGCTGGGGCTGCACAGGCGAAACCAGACCGTCTTCCACCCGCACAAACCAGATATTGCGGGGAAGATTCTTGCGGTGAAGGAGCTGCTGGAGGTGCGGAACGTACCGGCGTCCGAGGTGCGGACCAAGCTGGAGCAGCGCGTGGAACGAAAAGCCCCCAAGGGGTACGAGGTTGTGGGGTCCCGAATGGGCGGCATTGATGGGATTTGAGTCGGGTTCTCGTTCTGCGAACACGCGGAGGTGAGTGTGCCTCTTGAAAAGCTAATTTGTGTCCAAGCTAAACAATCGATACTCTAGGACGCGCACAAACGGATTGGTCACATCAAATAATGCTGGATATGTGGCGGCAGATGCCTTTGTGGCCCTGCTCGAACCCTCTTCACTTGTCGGACGCGGACTACGCTCCGTCCGTCGAGTTGTATTATTTTTTCTCCAACTCTCAATGTACATTTTACATTATCTAGACCGCAATCCGTATCGACCCGGTCACCCTACTCCCCTTTCCCAGTCGCGTGAAGAAACATAAGGACGGAAACGATGGAGAATGCCCTCCTTATCTCAATTGAGACGACGGTAGTGCCCCACAGCACAGAGGCATGTCTCGTAACTCGTACCATTTGTATCCTTCGGGATCGCAGAAGTAGCCTGACTTCAATGGAGAGGGAAATTGTCAACGAATGACTCGCGTTTATTCGAACCGACCGCATATGTTCAACGTCCTCAATGAATACGCGTGAGTTTTGAGTCCCTCACACAAAGATTTCACCTCTGTTCAGAATGTCGTCACGGGCTCGACGAACCTAAAACTCAGCGAGCTTTGGGAGGATTATCTGGTGGCTTAGTATGTCTTCGGCTTGCACGTGAACCAACTTTTCAGCTGCATAGCAGGAACGCGGTTACTCGCTTGACGCCTTTCCGTCGCGAAGTGTCCGATGCTAAGCCAGATCTCCACGTAGGGAAGGGGGGGGCCGAGTGCGCGACATTTACAGTAAGTGTGTGTGCTACTAAACTGAAGAAGACTATCGGTTAGTATGCTTCTTAGCCACGGGTCCTCAAGAAGTTGCTTCGGCGTCAGCCTATTCTGGGGTTTCCACTGCAGCATCTTGCTCATGAATTGCAGAAAGAGCTCCTTGTCGGTACCTTCCAGGTTTGTCTCCAATTGTTCCAAAGAGACGGGAGGCGGCACTTTAATGCCGGCTTGAAATTCGGTAATAATATACGACAGTCTGACCAGGGAAGTGAGAAACAAGGAGACTAACCTTGGTTAGAAAAAAACTTGTAGCTCAACGCGCCCTGAGCCACAAAGCTCGGCGGCGGACCAATAAGCGCAATCATTTCGGCCAAGTGCGCGCGGCCGCGATAGGTGCCGCGTTCAGGGTTAATTCCAAAGAACACGGACCTGCCTTCAAACAAGTCCCAAATCTTGAGCTTTGACGTCAGCCATTCGAGTCGATCGACAAGCGAATACTGTATTACTGAGGTTGCGTACCACGCAGCCAATGTTCCAAACATCGAGTTCATAGCTTCAGGGGACCTTCAAGGGATTTGAGAATGACCTCGGGCGACCGATATCT
Organism: Mycena alexandri; assembly: GCA_029233265.1. Taxonomy (NCBI): domain Eukaryota; kingdom Fungi; phylum Basidiomycota; class Agaricomycetes; order Agaricales; family Mycenaceae; genus Mycena; species Mycena alexandri. Next base: position 40,976 of record JARJCM010000476.1, on the reverse strand, counting down.
GTCTGTCTGCACGTCCTGTGTGCCTTTGTTCGCCGCATCTGGCCTCGCCAAAGTCGCCGAGGACGGGTAGGTCGAGCTCCCTAGGTTGATCTAACTGGCGGGACAAGTAGATGAACCTGCCGTCAATTTCTTTGCGGGGCGAGGGGTGTTCGAGCTCAGCTTGCTCAACTTTTCAAACCGGTGATGCCGAGCATGATGTTGCTTGCGTTGATATCTATATCGGCAGGTAAAGCGCAGAGAGATGCGGAGAAAGAAGGTCCACTCACCGGTGTGGATCACCTGGCACTCAAGTCTCACGAGCGTAATCGAGGTCGCGGAAGACCTGCTGCAGAACGATGGCGAGGACGGGAATGGGCAGTCGGCCTATTGGGTTACGGGCCAGGAAGGTGGTCGTGCTATCCCATAGGGGTGGGTGAATGAGACAGTGGTGTTCCCCATCAGGTCCTGTAATTGTGAATGTGTTAAGCACGGTGCGAACCAATGGTGCGAACAGCTTGTCGACCCAAATGTGACTTTGGACCTCGGGCGCTCGTAGACAGTCGATTCCCGCGGCCCCCCCCAAGCTGGTTGAGTGGAAGAGCGTGCCGGCCTGATGATTTGGAACTTGCCAGTGACTATATAAACGTAGGAAGATTACTGTGTGACCATTACGTTCAAATCGACAGTCACGCGTCACGCACCCCCCTGTCGATGTCGAATTTCCGTCGTGGTCACGCGTCACCCGGGCCTCTGTCGAACCTCCAGGGCGTCACACCGGCCCCCAAACCGCTCAAAAACTCCGAAAAACAGCGAATTTTCGGTGTGAATGTCGAAATTTTCGGGGTGTCACGCGAGATTTCGGCGGCTGTCGAATTGTCGAATTGGTTCAACCAGTCACGCGTCACCCCCCCAACGATTTGAACGTAATGGTACAGTATAACCAAGTCTTCCCGCCCTATCAGCAGCTGTCTGAGCCTGCGCGGGCCGCAGCGCGGCAGATTACTGAATGTGAGCAATCAAGACGCTTCCAGTTGAGTTCTCGATGTCAGCGAAGCAAAGGGCGGGGTACCTCCAAGCCAGATAACTCTAAGTATCAGTGCCTCTGTTGAGAAGTGTCCGCGTCGATTGATAGTCGGAGTTTCCGTTCTTGATAGCCGCACGGCTCAAAAGCCGATTGGTGGCCATCGTGCCGAGTTTTCAACCACACAAGCCGTGTTGAAATTTTTGCAGTTCATAGCTGCATGATCGATTTGTGCTCTAGCTACCACTGAGATCTCTAGAGATGATTACATTCACCACCAGCCGGTCATATTAGTTAGACAGTCTTTGAAACAAATCATTGGCTTCAACTGATCATGATGGGATGAATCGAACTTGAAAGCCACACCTGTTGATGCTGAGACGGGTCTTTAAAACCATTGATGAAGCTGTTAATGGATGTCGCACCGGCAGCGTTCCCATCATAAATTACAGTCAGGACCAGTCCAAGACCGGCAGAAAAGAGCAGCATTTTGGTATTTGATTGGCTGTTCGAACATATAGGTCGAGATTTTCCGATGTTCCGAACGAATGCGCAGTTGTTAAACGTTACCAGGAGATTATTAGAATATCTGTATGGGGCAAATGTCACAAATCATGGCCGCCGATGATAAGCAACACAATATTGATAATTGCGCACAGTTTGGCAAGGACCATGGTCGGACAGATGAAAAATGTGGTGTTTGGTGCACCGTAGAAGAAGACCAATGAGAGGACCGCAATTACCATCGAAAGCGTGTTGGTTTAAATTTCAATGACTATGCGCACAATTCGCCTGACGATATCAGTCGTTTGTTTATGATGGTTCCGCGACCTGGCCTTCGCCAACTACTGACATAGTAGCCGTAATGAGAATATCTACAGCACCCATGAGCGAGAAACGTCGCACACAAATTAGATTAAATTGAACTGCGTACCTGCAACTGCGTCTCCGATAAGCCAAAGAAGCTATCCAGTTGTATTAAAGAAGGCACATCCATGATTGACGAAAAAAGGTAGCAGACGTACATAGACAAATATGATCCTGTTGTGGTCATGGTCTTGATTTGAGGAGAGATATATCGCAAGTCCGCCACCAATGCCTCCCGCCGCTTGAAGAAACGAAATCTGCAGAACGTGTTTCAACAGTAGCAATACGGCCAGCCTCGTTGCTTGCATATACCTGGAATGACGACCAAGGCCAGAATGGATCCACCAAGAGGTGTGTAGAATGCGGAAAAACCGGGTTGCATGAAGACATCGCCGAACCCAACCGCAAACCATCTGTAGACTCGACACCGTTCAGGGCGGTCATCGCTGTTTCCACAACGAAGACAGGGTAGACTAGATAGAGAGTCAGAAAGCATCAACAGTAAGGTGCGTGAGCTCTTACCGAGCCATTTTATGGCGGCTTTGTCGTTTGGGAAGGATAGCCTATATACGTCTGAGCAAATTAAGTCAATGTTAAACGCTGGGGGGTACTGTAGAGGTTGTTCATAGACTTGTAAGGCCGGAAATCCATACAGGAGGAAATTCAAAAGCGACCCAATCAGCTAAGAGTTCGTGAGATGGACAACAGACACAATGATGAATTATAGACCTGTGATCCCGGCTCCGTTGATATCCCCTGGATGCAAGGGAGCATTTAATTCCTCCGAGGCACCGGCCGCTGTTGAGCGAGATTACTTGTCCACTAAGTGCTTCGTACCGAGCCGAGAAAGAGTCGTGTCAGATCACCTCCGGCGAGTCGGCATCTTGATCAAATTTCTCACGGTTCAGTTCATTGCTTTTTGGTGTTTACATGTCTACTACGGTATGTACTTACATTGTTAACCTTTGCTCAAAAAAACAGGATAATTCAAAAGGAAATTTGTCGGCCATCTCGATAATTCATCAAGAAATTTGCTAGTCATAAAATGAACAAAACGTGAATACGAGCCAAATGATCACCGCAAACCGGAAAGGAATCAGCCTGTTTTGCAGTCGAGCGTACGGATGAGGTTCATGCAGAGTTTTTGGCAGAACTGCTCTACCACGATTCCGGACCCGCCCGTCGTCATTGATTCATCTTTCATACCAGACTCGCCCTTCATTGAGGACATCCCGGTGTCACCCATCTGCCCCGACTCGGACTTGACATCCGCCGAGAGGACATCAAACTTGGCGATGTCGGGCTGCCCTGTAAGGAGCATGTCCGCGGACGCAAAGAGCGCCGCAGCGACCTTGCCGTTCAGATGCTCCTCCCGCCCCTTCTCAGCTGCGAAGAAGTCGACGATGGAGAATACGCAGGTGCCGGGGAACTCGACGGCGTACCAGAACAGCGTGTCGGGCTCGGCCTCGACAAGGGTGAGGGCACCCTGCAAGATACGGGTTAGATGGGCAGAAAAGGGCGCGAAGCAGAGGCGGTATGAGACGGAAAGGGACGCACCTTGAGGAAATCCCGAACGTCCTGAACTTTGTCCGCCTTGGCCGTGAAATTAACGCGCAGACCTACGCTGACCCCCTCTGTTAAGCTGCCATCACCCTTCTGGACCTAAACATTTCGAACCAAGTCAGTACATGTTCAAATCTGCACCGCTAAAACTGACGCACCTTGCTAGCGAGGACATTCGCCTTGTTCACCACCGGATTGGCGACGAAGAGGGTGTCTGCGTTGGCGAACAGCGCTCCGGCAACCTTTCCATTGAGATGTGTATTCCGGTCATCCTCGGAGTTGAACGTATCGAAGATGGCGAACGTTGGGGGGTTGACGTCGGTAAATTGGACGCCGTACCACTGGATCGTCCCGGGCTCGGCTTGGACCAAAGGGATGGCACCCTCGAGGAACTTTTGAGTGGCGTTGACTTGGTCGCCTTTGGCGATGGCGGGTACGAGGAGCGCAAGGGATACTGTAACAACGGATGGGCATAGATAGCCAAGCTTGGGGAGAAATGCGCACCATCTCCAAGCGCGGACTGGAGCACTTGCAGGATCAGCAGGAAGGTGAAGAGGATTGCAGGCATTGCGAGTTTTTTGAACTGTGTTTTCACGTGAAAATAGAAAGCAAACGAATGGATATAGTCCAGCTATGGGGGAGACTTGATGGGAAGAGGTGGGTCTCGACGGGTCTGGACTGCCGAAACGAAAGGTATTTATATGCAAACCCGAAACAACGGTACTTGCAAATCATAGTACGATCAAGTAGGATCAAGTATCAATCTTGAAAGATCTCGGTAGGTAGGTAGTCGGAAAATGAATACCGGTGGCCCAGTGAACGATAGAGATCGAGTTGAGGCGTCTCAACTCAACCAGTTGGGCCGAGTTTTGATCGAGTTGAGTCGAGTTGGCGTTCCCATCACTCTCAAGCCCATTTGGAGCGATGGGTCAAGAAAGTGCAGAAAGAGAGCATTGCAGGCATAATTTGAAGGCTCTAAATACAGCCCTCTGAGATAATTCAAATCAGGGAGTTTTGCTGTTCTTTTACGAATATTTTGCGAGTGAAACTGCGCAATTCCTGCAATTCACCTAATCAAGACGCTAAAATCGAGAGGCACGCGGGAATTGCCGCACACAGACCTGCTTCGACACCGGACAAAGGGAAACATTGATATTGGTTAAGGGAAGTTCTAAAAGGTGTCCGAGATTTCTCCCATTTCCAGGGAAATGCTGGAATCTCGGAGGTGTTTCAGAGTCCCGTTTTACCTGGGTAGTAAGTTCGAAACTCCATCAGCACAGCCACAGTGATCAACCACTTTCGAATCAGTTCAGAATTGGTTCAGAAGGAGAAAATCTCGGGGGCAGTGCTAGCCGATGAAGGATCGCCTTCCGGAATCGGCCCCGGCATTGCTAATCGAAGTCTAACCGTTGCTCTTTTGTGTGAGCTACTTTTGATAGTATGTACCTACACTGGCAGCACCGGTAAAGTGCGGTCTTCGTCTAGAAAACATGCTTCCCCCACTAATACGGCTCACACTGCGGCGATCAATTAACCGGGAAAATGGCTTCAAGTGCGGAGTCCTTTCAACTTTACAGATTGAAGTTTGCCTACTCTCGTCGAGTCGCCAACATGCTTTCATCTCCAACTGTGGCTGCACAGCCGACGCACCGTGGTGGCTTCTACCTCACGCTCCCGCTGCTGTATCCCGGCTTCCCGGTGAGGACGTTATTTCTTTCAAACTTCTCTCATCAAGATGTGTTGGTATTTCGCAAGCTATCAATTGGTCTTGCTCTACGAGCGAATCAACTGCGCCTGCTATATCGGTTCGTATGCCCGGCGCAAATCTCCTCTTGCATCGTCCAGCAAGTCTCGGACGCTGTTGACAAGATCTTGAGGATGAAAAAAAAGATGTACTCCGCAATGCCGAGATCGCCGCTGAGCTGCCTCGGGCTAAATGCGAAAGAACCCGGTTTCAATTGAAACCTTCCAAGTAACCTATCAAGAAATATTCGGTCAAGAGAACAGACTATCGGTGTGTTGATCGGGCAATATGGAAGTTGAGCGGCCTGGTTCCAACAACCAAGTCAAAAAAAAAAGCCGACAGCTCAGAATACCAAAAGGTCGGTGGTCCAAAGGTTTTCGAGGTACGTGTATTGACGTTCTTCGTAATCAGCTGCATCGGAGTCTGAGAGAGAACGTTTTGAACCTAATTGAATGCACGCACGATTGAATGACACCTCCCTTTTCGCCTTGCCATCAGCCATGATCTTCCACTGGAACATGAAATAGTAGCCGTCAAGGTAGAGCCATGTCAGACCACGGCGCTTCGCCAAAAGGGCGTTATGTAGCTTTGCGAGTTTAGGAAGCTGGGAGGCGATAAGTGGTGGTCCATCAAGATCTCCGTCGGGAGAGTCGTCATCAGATATCGCAAGGCGCTCGAGGCCGGGTGGAAGGATGAGAGTAGATGAGAGTATCGGTCAGTGCTTGGAAGAACGTCGATGGCTACGATTGAGTGATTGAGGTATGAATTGAATGTCACAAGTAAGAAATGGGTCCACCTTGAAGCCAGTGATAGATTCATCTGTTCCGTCCAGGTTTTCGCCAATTTTTCGTGTGAACATAGAGTAGCAGAGAGTAGCTGGACCTTGAGACAACGCGGATGACAAGCTATGACAAGCTCAGTGAGATGAGGAAGAAGTTCGATGATGGTGTTGAAGATGCCGTTGTCCAAATCGGAAAATACGGTGCGCAATGACACGATCCCGTTCAACCCATCGATTCCCTGTAAAGTTGTGATGAGGTCCGTATGACTCCATCCATACACGTCAAGTCGCGTTGGGGTTGTAACGGGCAGCAAGATTGGGAGGAGGTAATGGGGGCCGTAATATTCTCGGAGAAGAGGGAACATCGGAAGCGCCTGGGTATGTGGGTTCAGGCGGGGAATGCCTGTTCCCCCCGAGATCTTGAAGGCACGCACAGCGGGGAATTTGGTGAGAGCACTCAAATTTTGGAATGGTGCTTGGACATGAACTGCCAATCTATCGACGTTTGGGAAAGATGGGAGGGCGTTTGATAGTCCATCTGCGAATCGCAGATCGACATGGAGTTCGCGAAGGAGGTCTGGGTGGAGCAGATGGATCCAGTAGTCGTTTCCGAATTCATTTTCCTTGGAATTTGGACACGTGTAACGCCCATGGGGGGGATTGATGTGTTCCTCGGGAGCGACATGACACCAATGAATGCGAACCGTGGACAGGAGGGGCAAGCAGCATAGGGCATCCACCCTTGCTTGTGTGAAGTAAATCTGAGAGCATCGAGCCGCTGGAGGCCGGTGAAATGCGCATGCGCAAGGTGCCCAAAACAGCGCGTCCAATAGAATGTAAGGTGAGTCGGAGGGGAAGTGCAGTATCCTTTCCCTCCCACAGTTCGTCCCGCGCCATGATGTTGCAATAACGAACGAAGGGAGCTATTTCTTGGGAGGACCAGAAGGCAAGACGTTCCAAGAGCCGGTCGATGGTCGTAGGTGAGGGGAGACGGGCTTGTCCGGTTCTACGTCCTCTTCTACGAGCGATTACATACACGGTGAAGTGGAAATTGTAAAAGAGTAATGGACGAGATACTTGTCGAAAAGTGCAGCAGACGGAGGAAAAAATTGACAAGGTTTCTTCGTCAAGTCGACCATGAGTTGGGCGGTCGTATTGTTCAACATTATTCAGCACCTCGAGCCACAGCTCGTTTGGAGCTCGGTCCTGCGGCGCCCATTCCAATCTGACGACGTCGAGGAAAGTAAGTGGCAAAATGCTGAGACCGGCCCGGGATCGATCCCGATCAAATCCCAACTTGCTTATTGCGTCCACCTCGAGCTCACTCTTAGAAACATGGCCTCCTTCTTTCGGACCTACAAGTGGGTTCGTGGTGCCCGCAAGACCCTTGAGCTTATATCTAGGCCCCGATTGTCCACAGCGCGCTGCTTATCCGGCGGCCAATGCTGACACAATGTGCTACTGCTGCGACTCTCTTTGGCGCTGGCGACATAATAGCGCAACAAGCGGTGGAAAGGAAAGGCAAAAACCATGATGTACTGCATTCGTGGGGACTTCCCCTCGTTTTCTGTCTGATAACGCGATCGTAGTTTGCTCGGACGGCCAGGCTAACGTTTTACGGCGGTAATATCTTGGGCCTTTGCTTCTTCTCTCATCGATGCTAAGGACACGTCTAGGGGCGATGTTTGGACCGGCCATGACCAAGTGGTATCAGCTTCTGAACCGGATTCAATTCAAAAGTCCGACGAAAGCCATAGTTTACCGTGTACTTCTTCCGCTTGATCCTTTCAAATGCTCGCAAACTCAAAGATCCGCAGGTTTGGCTCGACCAATGCGTATTAACGCCAGGCTCGTCTTTCTGGATGCTGTGGATTTCTCCTGCTGAATTCTTACTTAGGCGCGGTCATTGTATTCTTCGGCTCAATGGCACTATTGGAGGGTAAGCCGCAGGAGGTCGTTCCTCGGATAGGCGCGGTGAGTTGTGCAATTAATATATTAGGCCTTCCACTGAATTCACCCAGGGCTACGTACCGACACTCTTGCGCAATTGGTAAGACCTCCGACTGTTCCTCCCTTTTCATACTAATTTAACTGCAGGGCGGTATTCGTCCCAACGCAAATAATCAACTTCTGGCTCGTCCCACCGCACCTCCGCTTTGTGGTCGTGAGCGTCGTCAGCTTATTCTGGAGTGCGTCGCCTTGGTCATATCTCCCTTCTATATTTCTGATTGAATCGCAGACACCTACCTGAGTGTCGCAAATTCCATGGCGAAAAAGCAGGCTGTTGGATTCAAGCCGCTAGAAAGCAAGAAGAAACCCGCAATGTAGCTAGACTTTGTAGCAAAATGAGGCATACACAGTACGTTTCCTAGAACCTGTAACGAAACACCTGCTCTCATCATCTATGTGCACCCCATCGAAAGCCAAACACATTTCTCATCCCAGCATCTGCACAAGAACGGCTCGCTCCTCAAAGCTTCGGTTTCCGCCTCTACGCCTTCATGATCGTATATCGTCGCGATCGGATTGTACTGGGGATCTGGAGAAAATGTAACATGAGTTTTGCGGCATTACTTGGCCTTGAACCGATTCTCACCAAGTTCGACCACTTTCGTGACCCACTCCGCTGGAATATGGCGCTCGAACACATACTCGGTGAGGTCGTCGGCTCTTCGGTCGGGGATGTAGCGGAACCTTTTTGCGAGCGTTTGCATGTGATGTATGGGTGGACGATTTGGGGACCACCGGCGCGTATCGAGCGTCGCGATGAACGCCCTCGCCTGCTGCCCGTAATGATACGGGCTCCGGTACCCGCCCGCCATCTTGACGGCCTTCCAATGCCCCGTTGTCGTCGGTACGAGGATCGTCTTGAAATCCCGCTCGCTCCAGTGAAGATGTTTCTCGATCTGGTTCAGGTCGACCACGACGTCTCCCTTGGTGTCCCCAGCGAGGGAAGCCCGTCACGGGGCAGAAGGTGCTGACTGAGAACTCGCCAAACATGCGATATAGGATGTGGTGTTCCTGGGCCATCGGATGTGGGAGGTGGGGTTAGAGTGCTACCTGGGTGCGCCCTGTCCATGCGTTTCCCGTATTTACAGCGAGCGCTTAGGTTGTCCGTTAGCCTTTACGAATTCACCGCGCCCTCGGAATAATCAAAGAGACGCCTTCCTCTTAAACCTGCACAAAACCCCACCAAACTCCACAATTCCAAGGCGACGCACATTTCGCATTAATGATACGGACATACAAGTACAGTAGTGGAAGCAACAGGGGGATTCAATGGATAAGTAAGAGACGAAAAAACAGACAACGTCAATGTCCATATCAATCTCAAACGAGCGATGGGATGGTGGGTGGTAGGGATGCAAGTAGCTTATGGATATAGACTTGAGATAAATATGACAGGTGCGCGCGCGCGAGGCTCTTCTTCGTTCTTTCTTCTCTTTCTCTTCGTCGAGGCCTAGGGTCCTGCGGGATGCGGGGGCAAGCGCACAGCCGACCCGACTCCATCGTCACCGAAATACAGCAGCAGCATCGTACAACATGGTGCTCTCCAGTAAGGCACCCCTCCCCTCCTTCCCCTCCCCGCCGAGGTACAAACACACACCAAACACCTCGGCCGTACATGCCCACAACGCAGACGCACACGAGCGAGCGACTCTGACAGCGCTCACGAGCCGGTACCGGTGCTCTGCAGCACGAACGGCGCGGAGGGGTTGTCTGGGCGGGTGATCTCTTCGTAAATGAGCACTGTGGGTTTGTTTGTTAGTGGTGCGGCGCGATGACGGGGAAGCGGTCAAAAAAGAAGGCAAAGTGTGGAAATTTGCCGTTCGAGGAATCCGTGAAGGGAAGGAGGGAAGGACGCAAGGAAACGATGACCATGAACGGATAGAGGACGCCAACGCACCCTTCAAATCCTCCTTCCCCAGCGGCTCCCCGTTGTCGAAGTCGAAAAACGACGGGTCGATCGGGTCCGCGGTCGGCTCGTCGGCGGGATCGTGGTATGGCTGGGGAAGGGGGTTAGCGGTTTACTCGGTGGGGAAATGTGAAGAAAGAGAGGGGCAGGAAAGGAAGGACGAGGAAGGGGTAGATGAAGGCGCAGTCGCCGTCGAGCCCTAGCGGAGAGCGCTCACTGGAGCGCCAACGTCAGAATGACGCTCGCCCTCCTCTTCCTCGCAGTCCGAGGGCGCGATCCAGCTCATCCAGTATGGAGAGCTAGCACCGCCACCACAAGACGAGGAAAGGTGAAAAGCGCGAAAATAGAGACGATCGCCCCAACCAGCAACACGAAACGAAACGAAACGAGACGCCTGCGGTGTCGTCGTGACGCCGCACGGGTCCGTCTGCATCTCAACACGGTCGGGCTAAGAACGACGACGACGGTGCTAAAGGCGAAGAGCTCGAAAATAATACGCCTGCGGTGTCAACTCGTCGTGACGCTGCACGGATCCGTCTGCGGTCGGGCGTTTGAGGCTAAGCCAAGAATGACGACGACGACGATGCGCCCACTTCCCATGGTCCTCGAGCAGCGCCACGGTAGGGGTAGCACGAAAAGAGGACATTCCTCGTTCGCGCGGTCGAAGCGGTCGAAGCGGTCAAAGTCCCCTCGGCTACTCCCGGAACTGGGAACGAGACATCGGCCTCCCCTGCAATATTCGTCCGAAACGGGACTTCAAAGAGCTGCAGCATTGCGCCCACAGACGACATCTCCACGACACAGGAAACACCAGGCGCACGCGCGAGAGGATGTCGGCAGTCCCGATTGACGCCGATATGGGAAGCGTCCAAGACGGCGCGCGCGAAAGAGGTCGTCCGCCAGTCGCTGGCAGCCTCAGCCGACAGCCGCCCGCTTGCACCGTCTTGTCTATGTCGGGCAACGCCAAGCGTCTAAGCGTCGTCTCGAAACCCTGCCCGACCCCATGTCCTCTCCGTCAGCTTGTAGCATCGGCGCACGAGCACGAGCGTGGCGCTGTTGACCATGGTCGGCGTCCGCACGACGGCGCGGACGCACAGGCACAGGTCCCGCACAGGTCCCGCACACAAGCACAAGCACTGTAGCCTTGCATGGCCACGAGCCCACCGCGTCCCCAGGGAGAGGAAAGACCGGAACGCGTCAGCGCGACCAGTGTGGACACTCGCCAGCGCAAGCCCGTGAACCACGCACGAAAGAGCGCATGCACCACGCCGCCGGGAGTGAGCCCCTTCCGTCCGTCTGGGCGCGTAGGAGGGCGCACACGACCCGCTTGCGCGTGCTACCGTCCTCTCCACTCCCCACCCCAGCCCCGCTCTCCAAGCCAAAGACACAAAATTGCCCCTCGACAGAACACGCGCACAAAAAAACGACACGAAAACACGACACCTAAAAAACTCCACAAAACACGACGCCCAAAAAAGCCCGCCAAAACACCCCGCTCCAAACCTCCCAAAGACGACACCGACAAAAGCGCAAAATCACAAAACGCACCTGCAAATACGGATGTGCGAGCGCCTCGCCGACCTCGATGCGGCGCTTGGGGGAGAAGGTGAGGCATTTTTCCATTAGGTCGAGGGCCTGGGGAGTTTTTAGTTGATAAGAGGGAGGGAGGGGGGATGGATGGGGAAAGAAAGCGACGCGAGCAGTGCCGACACAGTCGAAGCGCATATACGCGCGCGCACAGAAAGCTCCCATCGCCGCCCAAAAGGGTCTAGGTGAAACAAAAGGACTCGGACGCACCTCTGGATTTGCCTTTGGAAAGAGGGCGGCAAATGGGCGCTTTTTGCGGAAGGGGAGGGCACGGATGTATTCGCGGCTGGAACGTCGTTAGTATAGGCTTACTGAGGGCGCACACGACACGCACCTCCTCTGACTTGAAATGGCATAAAAGTCATCGATGGAGGGTGTGCCGAGGATGTCGAGGATGATGCTTAGTTGGTGGTGGTAGTCGCGCCCGGGGAACAGGGGCTTCCCGCTGAGCATCTCTGCGAGGACACAGCCGACGGACCACATGTCGATTGCGCGGGTGTACTCTTTGAAGGTGAGCATTACTTCGGGGGCGCGGTACCAGCGGGTTGCAACGTATTCGGTCATGAAGGTGCTGCTGTCGTTTGCGACGTCTGGAGGGGGCCGGGCGGAGCGGGCGAGGCCAAAGTCGCAGAGCTGGGGGGTGTGAGCGACAGTTGAGTTGGTTAAGAGGGCAAACCTTTAGATCGCAGTTTGCATTGAGCAGGAGATTGGAGGGCTTGAGGTCGCGGTGGAGGACGTCGGCAGAGTGGAGGGCCTTGAGGGCACGGAGGGTCTGGTAGATAAAGTACTGGCAGTGGTCGTCGGAGAGCTCCTGAGTGCGGATGACGCGGTGGAGGTCGGTCTCCATGAGCTCCTGGACGAGATAGACCTCGTTGAACTCGTTTATGGAGGGGGGGCGGAGGATGTCGAGGATGGCGATTATGTTTTCGTGGTGGAAGTGGCGGAGGAGCTTTATCTCGCGGAGGGTGCGGAGACAGAACATGGAGTGGTCGAAGGGCGTAATGCGCTTGATGGCGACCTTGCGCTGGGTGGGCTGGTGCACGGCGCTGACGACGACGCCGTATGCGCCCTCCCCGATCACGTCCACCACAGAGTACGACGAGCCGACAACGAACCCCGACATGCGACTGTCCGACATCTGTGTTTGGTCTTGTTGCAAACAACCCTCGTCCACAACCATGAAGCTCGTCCGCTTCCTCATGAAGCTCAACAACGAGACCGTCACCATCGAGCTCAAGAACGGCTCCGTCGTCCATGGCACCATAACCGGTCCCTCCTCTCTTTTTTTCTCCTTCAAATCTAACCTCTTTCCAGGCGTCGACATGCAGATGAACACCCATCTCAAAACCGTCAAAATAACCGCCCGCAACCGCGACCCCCGCGTCCCTCGACGCCCTCTCCATCCGCGGCAACAACATACGCTACTTTGTCCTCCCCGATGCTTTGCCCTTGGATACCGTCCGTCTCGCCTTCTCCTTTTACTTTGGTCTGACACCCCCCTCAGCTCCTCGTCGACGACGCACCCAAACCAAAGGGCCGCAAGAAGGAGCTCGACGGCGCACGCGGTCGCGGTCGGGGCCGTGGAATGGATCGCGGACGCGGCAGAGGGGGTCCGCGCGGTGGTGGTGGCAGAGGGCGCGGCAGAGGGTTCTAGCGGCAGAGGCATCTACTATTTGGACGAGCCAGAGCTGCTATTCGGACGTCGCGATCAGGGAGGAGCGCGCACAAAAGCGTTGACAGTCCGTGTATCATTCTTGTCTCAAAATTTCATCTCCTTTCTTGTGTATCTCTGACGCGTGCCGACCGTGGCACCCTGCTCGCTTTTGCTTTGCACTCGGACTCGGGCGAGCTGCACCTCCCACCCTCGGCGGCTTCTGCGTGCCTACTCGGTCCCGTCGTTCGTCGAGTCATGCGCAATGTGGTATCGCCCTGCACGGTCCGCGTATGCCTCTCTGGCGCGTATACCCGTCCGATCTTGGGCGCAAATGAAGCGGACTACTAAGTAAGATTTCTCGGGATCATCGGATGCTCGCGCGTACGAGGGTCGCGCGGCCCCGGACCTCATCCAGCTTGACTGTGAACTGAGGATTGCTGGAAAAAAACCGAGAGGACGTTAGGCAGTGAATGCATACAATCACCGCCAACGCGCCTCCTTCCAAACAATCCTTTGTGCCTCGGTTTCGGTTTGGTTGCTCTTCTTTGCGTGTAATTCCTTGTCTCGTTTTTCTCGAGTTCTCGGCGGCAGGTGAACCGCGTTTTGTTGTGTCTTTTTTTTCTTGCGAGAAAGCTGTCCGTCCCCCCAAGTCTACAGCGATGAAAAGTCAGCTCGTACTTACTACATGCATTCAACTGTGGAGGACTCCTTCGACGCAGTTCTCGTATTTGGAGCGTCTCTCTGATTTCGACATGGAATGGGTATATAAAGGTCGTCCGTCCTAACGAGAACAACGCACATTGATAACGGCGCTCTCGGGATAATGAAAGAAGCACGAGCACGACGAGGGAAGGAAAAAAGGTCTGCTCCCCATGAGGGTCGAACTCATGACCTCCAGATTACAGAATCCAAGATTCCTCACGCTATATGAGACTGGCGCTCTAACCAACTGAGCCAGGGAAGCGTTGCCACAACTGCTGCGACATGCATACAGGGGTCGTAAGTGTCCAGAGATCACGCCCACATCAGCAAATGTGCCCAACGCGGATATGACCGGGTGGCACTGTTGATCGCAAATCAGGCTGATATCGCCAAATTTAAACTCACCCGCGGCTACCAGTGCAATACCAGATGGTCGCGCACTCGCCAGTTATGTGCCAGGCTTCCGGCTTCGCATACTTCAGGGTTGATAGACTCCAGTATGGAGAGCTACTAGTAAACTCTGATCAGTATATATTCCAAACTTCAAGTAAGGCTTGGGGCACTTTGTCTGAGTTTCATCCGACTCCTGAACTAAAGTTCTGGCGGACGACTCGCGTAAGTATATGCGGTCTTGAACCAGTCATCATGAACGGATTTAACATCACGTTGATGGTCCGTGCACATCAAGGATCTGACACGTGAACCGTTGTTGGTTGATTTTGATGGCGTCATCTCTTTCTCCCTCTCCATGTCACCACCGACGTTCCCCCCCGTTTTCCCCCCTGCTCCTCCCTTCCAGTTTCCCCCCCTTCAAGCCACTCACCACTCGGCTTGTCCTCATGGTTCCCTCAAAGCCCAAAGGCTAATTGAATGCGCCCACCACGTCAAGCACATACCGAAGTACAAGTTACTTGACCCACCCGTGCAACACCCCAAGCAAATGAGCATCGGATGAGCGGCTGTTAGCTGCCTACCAGCTGGCACCGGCCTGGTGATGGCGGGTGATGTGGGGATCAAATCATGCGGCGATCTGAGCTCTGATCAGCGTTGCGCACATTTGCTGATGCAAACAATTCTTGTGGCGGTGAAATAATTCTATCAACTGGACCAACTGTTATATCCGAGCTACGGATAAGAGGGCCGACCGACCAGTCGGACGGAGTTCCGGGATACCGGAGTGCGGAGTCGGAACGGAGCGGAGTGACGGAGTCGGGGGGAAAGGGTGACCGGAGGATCGGATGACGCTACACCACTAGGGAGCAGGGTGAGCGTTACTACCCTTGGTCTCAGAGTACGGGATAGACGAGACAGAGCTCCGAGTGAAGTTCCGGAGCGTTAACTCAGATTACTTGCAGGGAGTGCGAAGCAACGTTAATAATAAATCTGAAGTACAGTGCTGTATTCTAAGTGATTAGATACTAAAGGGTCTTATTGTAATACGGAAAGGAGATATGTAAGGTTCCATGCGGAAGTAACAATAAGGTTATATCCGAAAGGGGTGGAAGAAGTCAGGTGACTTGGAAGAAGTAGTTTGGACAATAAGTAAGAAGTCCTGAGCGAGGCAGACAATAAGGATGTCGCCTTATGGCGCGATACGGACTTCTGAAGGAAGTCCGCCGCGCTCCGACGGAGCGGAGTCCGGAGTTAACGGAGCCATTCGGCCATCCTCGGACCTAGGTCCGAAGGATCGGGACATGGATATAACAGTATCCCCCTCTTGGGTTCGACTCCCTAGGCGAACCTCAAGGGTCCGGAGGAATACTGCGTGAATGATCGTGAAATGGATGGTGGATAATTTTAAAAATTGATGATGTGGAAATTCGCTGAATTTCTTCTGAGTCGCCAAGTGATCACGTGTCCGATGCCGTAAGTTGTTGACAGCAATCTTTTTCACTTCTCCTCCTACCGCCATGTTATATCGCTGAGCCAAGAGGGAAGGAATATCCGATCATATGACCGGAGCCGGGCTAAGCCGCGAACCGGAGATGAACGGATGTCTAGATCAGCCACTTCTCGGAACACCACAACTCAGCTAGGGTGACCGACTGACTGGCCTCGGGCTGCGAGATGGGGAAGTGTCCTATGCCAAGGTCCGAGTCGTACGAGCTCGAAGATGGCGACGGGACAAGGATAGCCTGGACCGGAGACACAAGAGCATAACCGGTGTTTGTTGGGTAGTCGTCCAGCGCAGTTCCAGTGTGAACCAGAATGGTTGACATGAAGATGGAGCAAAGGCGGTGCGCCGGAGCGAACTAGAGGCATATCCAAGACACGGGAGACAACCCGGAGTTGAACCGCAGTTGTTGGTATGGCCGAGCGAGGACTCCGGAGTTGTGACCGGAAACCGGAGTGACCGGAGTGACCGGAGTCACAGCAGGGAACCAGAGGGAGACGGGAGCAAGGCCATAGAGAGGGAGACGTCGAGAGGCAATGACCAGAACCTCAAGAGACGATTGGCAACAGTCCATGAGAAGGAAGCATGGATAACTTTTATTTTTCGGATACTGTACAAGATGTAAAGTACCAGTATTTATACTAAGGACAAGTAATTTGTACAAAAGGGAATAAGTAACATGAGGCAATGTGAAGCAACATGAAATGAAGTGAACCGCATGGAAGAAGACACCACCATGCGGGAAAAGGGATGAAGTGGGAATAAGGAATAATAGGAAGTAGGAAAGGGGAAAGGTAGAGCATATGGTTTGATAGATGAACGGATGAATAGAAGAGTGATAAGATGTAAGTGCTATGACATCTGCCTTGAGGCAGATGAAGAAGCGATGGGGAATGATGGGAATGTGATGGAAGCGCGAAGCATATGAAAAGACAACAAGGAGAAGTGATGAGAGCGTTGAAACAATAGATGAGAAGTGATAAGGGATGCATAAATGGAAGAGGAGTTGATAAGGCATAATAGCGAACGTTCCGGGGAAGAGTCTGACGACTCCGGTGACTCCGGATAACTCCGGATTCCGGAGATATGTCCGGAGCGACTGGAACGAGAGCAAGAGTGATGGGGCATAGGTGAATAGCGCATAATTATACCAGATGTTGGACTGGCATGTTGGTAGTCGAGATGAACGAGTTCCAAGGTACTGGTGTTGAGTGTTGGTGGTTTTGGGAGCTCCGGGTCACCGGAGTGGACACAGTTGCAAGGAATCATTCCGGAGGACATTGGCAGTCCTTTAGGAGAGTTCCAATGCATAGTGGCAGAGGTCCGAGACGACGTGGGTGAAGTGGAGCTGAACCAAGGAACGTGGAGGACCGGAGTTCGGAGTGATTACATAATCACGGTCCGGAATGTACCAAGGAGTGCGGAGATGCCACAGCCTGTTTCACAGTGAAGGACCAGTGCGAGGTACAGGTGGAATGTTCAGGTAGAATGTTCCGGGGCGATATGGATGAACCGCAGAGAACCGGTCAGGGCTGGATGACTAGTCCAGAGGTTCCGGGATTAACCAGGATGACCGGAGGGTGAACGAGGGGAGGAGTGAGGCCAGAGTTGGCCAAGAAGATGAAGTAATGAAAGCGAAGTGGATGATAAGGAGGAAGTACTCAGCAATCCATGATTGGATGAGAGCTATGTATTCCGGGATAGGTCCGGGAACAGGTGAACCGTTAATCGACCGGAGTGAGCTTGAGTGGTGCTGGAGTATTACCGGAGTGGTGCAGGGTCTGATGTAGTACGTGATTGTGTCCGGAGGTGACGGGAGCACGATCAGAGTTGGATTGAGTGCGACCAGAACCGATAAATGGGAAAAAATGAAAGACTGATTTGCATGGACATAACACGCCACCACCAACCACTCCGCAGCCACCATCCCATGTCGAACACCACCAGTACCCAGGCAGGAGCACCCGGAGGAGGGAACGAGGAAAACGGGAGTGGAGCGAAGGGGAACAGAGGAGGTCGAGACGGAACGGGGAAGAAGAAGGTGGTGAGCGAGGAAGATCGCCAGCGGGTCACGGCTGAGGGAGTTGGAAGCGATGGGGAACGTTGTCGAGGACGACGAGCTCGCTACCATCGCGAGGAGGCTTTCGCTTCCTCCGGTGGAGCAACTCATTGCGGGACCGACGCGGCGTCGTGTCTCGGGGCGGATGGAGCGGATGCCGAGTTCGGACTCGGAAGTAGGGTATGAGGCGGAGGATACGGAGGTGGACCAGTGCACTCCGGGATTGGAGCGCTTGGTTGGGGACGACCGTAAGCTCCGCAATGAATTCTTTTTATTTTATTCCTCTAATCTGATTTTGCAGGGTGTTTGGAGTGCCGCCGACACGACCATGCGTGCTACACGCCGACCAGCCCCGACGGGTGGCGGACATGTCCGCGGTGTCAGCGGGGGCACATCTCGTGCTCCCTGAACCCGACCAGCACGCGCACGGTTCCACGGGCCAAGAAACAGGCGAGCGGAGCGGGCAAGTCGGGACAGGGGAAGAAGAGGAAGCGGGCGGTGAAGCAGGTGACAGCGGAGGCCAGCGCGCAGCCAGCCCGACAACTTCGGAGTCGGCGCGCAGCGTCCCCGCGGCCTGGTTTGGGGTCCGGAGTGGGAACCGCCCACCGCGCTGCCGACGCAGCGCTCCGGGAGCAAGTTGCCGCGTCTGACGGGAGCTTGCTCGCCTGGACGACTTGCTGGAGCGCCGGAGAGCGGAGGAAGACGAAGACGACGACCAACCCGATATCGCGGAGGCCAAGCTGAGGTCACTTGAGGACCTCCAGCGGTCTCGGGCAAAGCGGACTAAGCGCAAGAGTCGTCGGGTAGTGGAGAGCAAGGGGGAGGACGAGATGGAGGTGGACCAGCCACCGGTGCGAGGGTCCGCAACCCCAGAGCGACAGCAGTCCGCTCCGAGGGCAACATCCGCGGTTCCGCAAATGCCTGCGGTGACCCCGAGGCCCGACGCGGTACGGGAGGTAACCGCACCCAGGCCCAGGATCGGGCGTTCGGAGCGCCTCGCTCCGCCGAACTGGGAGGCCCACCAATGGCCGAAGGTGGAGCCCGTGGACGCTCCCATCCCAGGGGGATCGGGTGCGCCCATGCGGAGCATCGTCGGGGCGCACCAGGTCGCACAAGAGTTGTTCCCCGGGACTCCGGAGCGCGGGACTTCGACGCGGGCAGACGGCGGAGAGGCAGGGTCGACGGAGGGAGAAGCGGGAGCTCCGCCTGCAGAGTTGAAGGCGGAGCCGTTGGAGGGTGAGATACCCGGTGGGAACGCGGACGTTCCGCCATTCGAACTCGAGGCGGAACAGGAGGTGATTGCGGGGGAAATGAAGCTGGTCTGGGTTTTGGATGATGATGACGACGATATGGATGTCGAATAGTTATTTTTTGCTTGAATTTGTTGTTTTTTCTTGAAAAAATTGTATATAACGATCAGAACATAAACGGAGTGAATTGGAAACGGATCGGAGTGAATTAAAACGGAACGGGGTGAACTCCGAAACCTCGGACCGATGCTCAATCGGGTCCGGGCTTGTCGGGATGACGGAGGTGGAAATTCTCCAAATGTTCCGGAGCGTCAATGTCTTTAGAACCAACCCAGCTGTATTGGTCGTAGGTGTTTTCATAACCGAGCCACTCAACATAATAGCGGACTTTGTCCGTTTTGAACCTCCGATCATACTTGGAGTCGACGATTTGCTTGATTTCGTAATGCTCATCGCCGTCCACGATCTCCACTGCCGCTGGAGGAGGTTCCTCGCGCCCGGGGAATGGATTCGGATGATGGGGTTTAAGTTGGGAGACATGGAACACCGGGTGTACCTGCGCGAGTGACTTCGGCAGGCGGATGGTGTAAGACGCAGCGGAAGGCTTTCCGATGACTTCGTATGGTCCGAGGAAGTTCTCGGAGAACTTGCGCGTCGGACGAGTCGTTCGGAGGAACTTAGCGGAGACGAAAACTTGATCACTGATCTCGAGTTTGGGGTCCGGGGAGCGTACACGGTCTCCGGTCTCCTTATATCGAGTCTGGGCGTAGGTGATTTGTTCTCGGAGGAACTCGTGAAGTTCCTGCAGGTCAACGACATAGTTCCGGGCATAGACGTTCGCGACATCAACCTCCGGATGGACGGTGATCGCGGGGTCATAGGCTTTGTTGGCGAAAAACGGAGAGATGCCGGTAGAAGCGTTCGGAGCGTTGTTGAGAGCAAACTCGCATAGCGGAAGGAGTTTGTCCCAGTCGTCCTGCTGATAGGAGCAGAAGATCTGAATGTACTGTTCCACCGTCTGGTTCATCCGCTCGGTTTGTCCGTCGGCCGAGGGGTGATAACCGGACGTATAGTGCATCTTCATGTTGAGTAATTCGCCAAGTGAACGGAAGAAAGCGGAGATGAATTCCTTGCCCCGATCGCACGTAACATGCAACGGAACTCCGTGTTTAGAGAAAACATGGATAAGGAAAAGTTGGGCGAGTTGGACCGAGGTGATATAGATATCGCAGGGAATGAGAATAACCTGTTTTGACGCACGGTCCATGATGACCAAGATGGCATCGTATTCGCCTGAGAGCAGAAGTTGCTCGATGAAGTCCATGGAGATTGAGTCCCACGGACGGAGCGGTACCGGAAGAGGTTTGAGAAGTCCGTACGGTCGGTGTCGCGGAGCCTTGTTCCGTTTGCATAGGATACACGAACGACAGTAGTCCCGAACGAATGTTCGGAGCTCCGGCCAAGTGTACTCACGGCGGACGAGTGCAAGGGTTCTGTTCTGTCCGAAGTGACCAGACAAAACATGGTCGTGCAGATACTGCAGGACACGCACGCGGAGCTGGTCCGGAGTGTCACCTGGTACTGCAGGAACCCAGATGCGAGTGTCGTAGCGGAGCATACCGGAGTCGTCGAGTGTCCAGCGTGAGGGCTCCGGAGAGGTGGCGGAGTCGAGGCCAGCTGCTCCGATGGGATCAAGAGGTACGTTGGTCTTGATATCGGAGTGAAGTTGGTCAACGTCCATGACAACCGATGCGCGAAGGACAATTTCTTCCAGGAATGTCGCTCGGAGTGACGCTCCAAGTTGATCTTGGGTGAAAATGGGGCGAAAATTGTGAGGATTTAATTGCGTGTAACGCGTATCCCCCTCTTTTGGGTAGACGTCCCATTGTCTAGTTAAAGCGTCAGGTTTCCCTCCGAGTTGACCCGGTCTAAACCGGATCACCATATTGAAATGGCAGAGGTACTCCGACCACCGGACTTGGCGCCGAGTAAGAACTTTAGTCGTCGCAAAGTATTCCAGGTTTTTGTGGTCGGTGACAACGTCAACGGGGAGGTCCGGGCCTTCGAGATAGTGCTGCCACTGCGTGAAGGCGTCGAAGATGGCCAGGAGCTCTTCATCGTGAGTGTCGCAGTTGAGTTCCGCGCCTCCGAGGGTCCGTGACCGGAACGAGACGGGGTGAATTTCTCCGTCGTCTCCGGTGATGGACAGGATAGAGGCGATGGCGTAGTCGGAAGCGTCAGTTTCGACAGTGATTTGTCGACCAGGGATCCAGTGCGACAGCACCGGAGCTTCCATAAACTTTGCCTTGAGGGTCTCAAACGCGGTCTGACAGGCGTCGGACCACTCCCAACGGGAGCTGGCCCGAGTTAGACGCGTGAGAGGTATCGTGATGTCGGAGTAGTAGGGGATGAAACAATAGAAGTTACAGAACCCGAGGAAAGACTGCACGTCTTAAACCTTTCGAGGTACCGGCCAGTCGACGACGGCCGATATCTTGTCCGGGGACATTCGGAACCCGTCGGGGGAGAGGATGTAACCGAGATATTCGCAGGTTGTGACTCCGAACTCGCATTTCGGAAGTTTACAGAACAAACCGTGCTTCTGCAGGCGGCGGAGCACTTCGCGGACATGGTTCTCGTGCTCAGCGGGATCGTTGGAGTAAATGAGGATGTCGTCCAAATATATGATGACGGTCACGTCGAGTAAATCAGCGAAGACCGAGTTCAAGAAGCGCTGGAACGCCGCCGGAGCGTTCGCAAGGCCTTCCGGAACGACTTTGAAGTCGTAGGAACCGTAGCGGGTGCGAAAAGCCGTCTCCCACTCGTCGCCCGGAGCGATGCGGAGCAAATGGTAGGCATGTCGGAGATTGAGTTTCGTGTAAATTCTAGCCCTACCGGGAGCGTCGAGGAGGTCCGAGATGAGGGGAAGCGGATAACGATCTTTCTTGGTGATCTTGTTCAACCCCCGATAATCGACGCAAAGCCAGAGACCGCCGTCCTTCTTCTTGGCGAACAATATCGGAGCTCCGTGACTCGATGTAGAAGGGTATATGAACCCCGCTTTAAGGTTTTCGTCAAGGAAGTTTCGGAGCGCCGATAACTCCTTTTCGGACAAGGAGTAGACGTGGCCAATAGGAGGAACCTCTCCGTCGAGGATTTCGATTTTGAGGTCGTATTCTCGGTGAGGGGGGAGCTGGTATGCGTCCCTCTCCGAGAAGACGTCAGCGAAGTCCTGGTACTGAGCGGGCAATCCAGAAAGGTCCGGATCGGAGGCGGAGGCGCCGCGCGCCTGAGCCTCATCGGACGGAGTGGTACGGAGAGCATATTGACACGTATCCTTGTCCTTGATGAGGACCCGATATGCCGCTGCAGACACCAGTGATATAGGCGGAGGTTTAAGGAAGGGACGAGGCCCTGAGGTCTCAGAGGTGCTCCGTCGAGGTCCGTTGGTTTTCGGAGCTCGAGCGGGGCGTTCCATAGAAGGAGCTGGATTGGGAACGTCCATCGGAGGACCTAGATTGCCCATAGAAGGACCTCGGACCGGCGTTTTCGACCCGATCGGTGTAGACGGATCGGAGGGATAAACCTGCAGCCGGAACCGTCTTGTCCGTAACCGGAGCTACCGAAACAGAATCTGGAGTAGTATCCAGAGGTGTCGACGGGGATCCAACCTGGGAGACAGTGGGACGGAATGAGATATTGGCGTCGGACCAGTTAATCAACGGATTAAAGCGGTAGAGCCAATTGTATCCCAGAACCATGTCGCAAGGCGGATCAAGACGGGTGACAAAAAAGTCCTGTTGATGGACTGTGCCGGAAGGAAACCGGATGAATAGCCGAAGCTTCCGGGTGATGATGGATGATGATCCGTCGAGGTATCGGAGTCTTACGGGGGGAACCGAGTACGGAACAAAACCATTGGATTCTACTATTTTAGTTGATATAAAACAGTGAGATGATCCGGAGTCGATAAGAGTACGTAACACGGAGTTGAATCCCACAGCGAGACTTGATACAACCGACGGAGGAATGGTTGAACATTCGTCCGAAACGGTGATAGATGATGATGAATTGATGACGGAGGGTGATAGATCGACGTAAAGGGCATTAGGTGAAAGAGCGGACGCGTTGAGACGAACCTCAGGGAGATCCCCGGAGTCAACACAACTCGGATAGGGATCGGAGGTATAATCCGAGTTGCTGTCTAATTTTTTGACTGCTCGGGGGATTCCTGAGGAGCGGAAGAAGACTCCGTGCGCGCAGCGCGCCCGGAGGGGGCGCTGGCGCGTTTCTTGCAGTCCTCCGCTTTGTGTCCCGAACCTCCGCAGTACATGCAGAGGTTGTTGCAGCGCCGGCGCTCACGCTCCGCCTCCTTGATATGTCCGTCGGGGGTGAGGTTCTCGACGTAGGCCGGAGTCTTAGGTTTAGACCCCGAAGCCTTGCCGCCTTTCCCGTTGGCGTTCCCCGCTCTGGCGCGTTGATTACCGGAGTTCTGAGGAGGAGGGTTCGCGTTATTGCCGCCAGAAGGTTTGGAGGGCTGACCGCCCTTCTTGTCCTTCTGTCTGCCCGACGATTTCCCGGAACGATCACCGGAGCGGTCTCCGGAGTCCCCTGAGGGACCGGAGCCAGGTCCGCGGCCGGGATCGCGTTCCCGCTGACGCGCCTTCTCGGCCTCGCGCTTGTGGTAGCGGCTGTCGATGAGCCGGGCCACCTGCTTGACACCGGACAAGGTGTTCAAGTAAGCGTGATGCATCATTTCGTTTTTGATGCGGTCCGGAAGTCCTTCGTAGAAGGCGTGTCGCAGCGCAGAGTCTCCCCATGTGGTTAGGGAAGCGAGAGTGTCGAATGCGTAGGTCGTGATCCGATCGCCGTGTTTCATGCAGCAAGTGCGGATGCGATCCTCCGCATCTCCAACCGGATCGTGTGGTCCGAAGTTGAGCGTAAGCTCGCTGATGAACACCGGGAAGTTCCCGTCCCAGGCCGGAATGGCTGTGGGGTCATACATATTTGGAGCAAACCACTGCTGAGCGATGCCGCGGAGATACGAGATCATGTAAAGGATCTTGTTATCGTCCTCCGGGAAGTCCTGGGAGCGCTCGGCGAAGTGGAGATAACACTGGGTGAGGAAGGGATGGAGTTTTGCGGGGTTCGTGCCGTCGAACGTGTCCGGGTTCCGGAGGTTCGACTTGCTCGACCGAGGTGCCGTGGTCTGATTGTTGTGCCGATCCAAGGTAGTGGCGAATTTGGTGAGAGTGTCGATGAGGATACGTTCTCCTCTGCTCTCATTCTCAGGGGCAGCTGGCCCCGGAGGGACGGCTGGCCCAGGAGGAACTGCAGGCCCCGGAGGGGGGCCGCCACCTCCTCCGCCTCCGCCTCCGCCTCCACCTGCTCTGCCACCCCCGCCTCCACCTCTGTGATGTCCACGGTCAGGACTGCCGCCGGAGTGTCTAGGCGGTGGAGTAGGGGCGTGACTTTTGTCACCATCACTTCCCGGTCCGCTTCCACCTTCGTTGCCACCTGGCGGAGCGGAGTGAGAGCGGCTTCGAGATTCCTGATGCTCCGAATGTTCAGAGTGAATGGACGGAGCCACCTCCGGTATGTTGGGAAGTGGGGTCCGAGTTAGGACGGGGAATGTGCCTCCGATTGGTCCAGTGTCGGGACCGGCAGTGTCGGAGTCAAACTGGGGGCCCGGAATGGGAGACCCAGTGTCTAGGATGTGTCCGGGAGTGTGGCGAGATGGGTAACGTGAACGGGGATAAATGATGGGGTTCTCCAGAGTCTGGGGCTGTAAGACCAGACCCGGAGCATTAAGCGGAGAGACCATAGGGCGGGTAGCAGAGGGCCGACGCATAGTGATATTCGGCGGGAGAGGAGTGGAACGGTATGGACCAGGAGCAAAAGACTGGGCATAGGAGCCAGCCATAGCCTGTTGCGGTGAGGGAAGCGTAACTATGTTGCTATAGAGTCGGGATTTACGTCGATTTGGATCACTACCTTTGGGATGCTGTTCTCCTGAAGGGTTGTTGAAGTCGCCATAGTGAGACATGAGATCCAAGAGGTAGGTGAGATTTATTATACTGTTATATCCGAGCTACGGATAAGAGGGCCGACCGACCAGTCGGACGGAGTTCCGGGATACCGGAGTGCGGAGTCGGAACGGAGCGGAGTGACGGAGTCAGGGGGAAAGGGTGACCGGAGGATCAGATGACGCTACACCACTAGGGAGCAGGGTGAGCGTTACTACCCTTGGTCTCAGAGTACGGGATAGACGAGACAGAGCTCCGAGTGAAGTTCCGGAGCGTTAACTCAGATTACTTGCAGGGAGTGCGAAGCAACGTTAATAATAAATCTGAAGTACAGTGCTGTATTCTAAGTGATTAGATACTAAAGGGTCTTATTGTAATACGGAAAGGAGATATGTAAGGTTCCATGCGGAAGTAACAATAAGGTTATATCCGAAAGGGGTGGAAGAAGTCAGGTGACTTGGAAGAAGTAGTTTGGACAATAAGTAAGAAGTCCTGAGCGAGGCAGACGATAAGGATGTCACCTTATGGCGCGATACGGACTTCTGAAGGAAGTCCGCCGCGCTCTGACGGAGCGGAGTCCGGAGTTAACGGAGCCATTCGGCCATCCTCGGACCTAGGTCCGAAGGATCGGGACATGGATATAACACTAACATCAGTCATGTATTGCGCTAAATTCGGACCTGGTAGGCCTACAACAAGGTTTGTTCCCTTCTTTCACAACAGCTTCAGGTGGTGGACATGAATTCAAACTTAAAGTTGAGAATCAAGTTTACCACATCAGGAAAAACCAAAGTTGCCCCATAGACCCAGAGAGACCCGCATAGACATTATAGACAAGAGACTTCTATCATAGGCTGGTGGGAGGGCGTATGGCATTATTCTTCGCGTTTTAATAGTACTTTCAGATCGCGCTTTGAACCCATAAAGTCGGTAGAATCTTTCGCGGAATCGTAGTCGGCGCGGGGAAGTCCATGGTTCATGCATCAAACGTGGTACTGCCCAATGCGGACTGAAATTGTGATAACCATCACTCCGAAGTCTGTACCACGAACTCGACCATGGTCGACATTTTTAGCACCCTCCATGGTTCTTCCGAGACCATCAACCACACCACGCGATGATCCGTGCACTTGCCGTTGATGACCATCTGATGGTTTGATGCCGCGAGTCGAACCCCGAGATATTCCAAGCGGTAGTGAGGAACGTCCCCAAGCAATCTAAACTGGCATTGGAGTCTTTATTTTATGAATCAATGCTTCACTTCCTTGCTCAACGGCACAAGAGGCCAAGACTCACTGCTTGACCGTTAGTTATGATACATACTTAGGACCTGCAAGAACATGTAAGGCAAATGTATGTGTCATAGCATACTGTACTTTTTCGTTCAAATCGACAGGGGGGGGTGACGCGTGACACATTTTACATATTCGACAATTCGACAGCCGCCAAAATTTTGCGTGACAACCCCGAAAAATTCGACATTCACACCGAAAATTTGAGCTTTTTTGGAGTTTTTGGGCGGTTTTTGGGCCTGTGTGACCACCTGGAGGTTCGACAGAGGCCCGGGTGACGCGTGACCATGACCAAATTTCGACATCGACAGGGGGGTGCGTGACGCGTGACTGTCGAATTGAATGAAAAAGTACAGTATTTCTGGATGAGTAGGTTCGAACTGATTTACTGAGGTCCGCTGATAGGGTCGACTTGATTAACGGGACTCCGCTAGGCGAATTCGGCTTCAATGTTCAACCCGACATCGGCACTGTGCAAATACAGTCCCAATGGACACCATCTTCAAGTGTATTGCCCCGGAATAATTGGACTACCACTGAGCCTTCCTCCCTATTTCAGGAATTGATACTTCACAGATCATCTTCCGCGTGGTATTGATCAAGCTTCTTTAACCAGTCTTTCTATTTGACTCAAGCTCATTTACGTGTGTAGGAAGCCAAATTCTTGAAGGTATGTGCATTGATGCAACACACCGGCTCAAGCAGGACCTCAAGTACTTCCGCTCTGGGCAGAATTTCCTGAGCCGTTCCTACATAATCCCTACAAACATTTTGAGTAGGACAGCAAGTGGGAGGTCCAAACAGGAAGGGACATGCCTTCCTCTTCGAAACACTTCTCATATTCAGCCATCCTACACTCCTACTTGTTCCGGGAAAATGAGTAGGAAGGCGAGTAAGAACATGATTAGGAGAGCTTTGAACGTTAATATATCCGACTCCGTCATGTGGCAAGAGTATCATCTAGGTCCGTCTTCAACTTGTTCACACAAGCTCCCAAACCTCCATTGGCAGAAGTGAGCTTTTACTTCCCACTAACTACGTCTTGTGCAAATTTCCATCAGACAAGGAGATGGGTGAAAGGTTGCCAGGACTCCAGCAGAAGGGTGACGTATGTATGCGGCAGTATGCCGAGTGTGAAATGAGTTGACCCTGATTTTGCTACTCCCCCTATACTTATCCCTGGAATAGTTCTCGTTGTGACTTTCGAGGCAGTCGTAAGAGAATCATCGAGATTCAACGACTGACGAAAATGGAGAAGAGGTGGGGCCACTGCAATTGATTAAGGTGATTTTGGCCATCTTGGCGATGTATGAACATCCAGACCACAGCACTGGTTGGGAAATTCAAGTTTTTCAGTAGAATTTTCAGTGAAAAATGTCGTTTGTTTTTCAGACATTTTTCACTGAAAATAGTGGTGAAATTTTTAAACTTTTTTCACCACTTTCAAACTTTCTTTCAAATTTTTCACCTTAGGCTCAAGAAATGGTGAAAATATTTCAAGTTTTTCAGCTACTTTTCCAGTGAAAAATGTCTAAAAAACAAACAACATTTTTCACTGAAAATTCTACTGAAAAACTTGAATCTTCCAACCAGTGCAGTAGTTGGATGATTCTTAAAGAATCTCAAAGTAAAAGTGGATTTGCTGTTAGCAACTGTATCTCATGGGTTCCAAAGTGGTGCCGCCGAGGCGCCCCCTACCTCCAACCCTACTGTTATATCCATGCACCATGACCTCCGACAAACTACTCCGATCGGTCCCTCCGGCTCCGATCGCGCTCCGTCTTCTCGGAGCGCATCGGACCGCCGGAGTAACAGAACGATCGGAGCTCCGACAAAACATCGGAACGATCTCCTACCATCTGACATCTTGGCAAGACGCCATCCCACACATTCCTTATTATCCTAAGTCCTCCGACTTCTTACTCATTGTTTCAACATCGTTCCTTTTGTCACCTGACTTCTTTCTCCCCTTTCGGACTTACCTTTATTGTTATGTCCGCATGGTTTCTAACATATCTCCTTTACCTATTACAATAAGGAGCTCTAGTATTTAATCTGTCCTACATCCTCCTGTACTTCAGTTTTATGATAAACGTTGCTTCACCCTGTTCCTTGTGAAGTAGTCTGGTCGTTCCGCTCCGTCACTCCGCCGGAGCTCCGCTTCTGTCATCTCTCTCCCTCCGACGATATCCTGCAGTAACGCTCGTCCAATTATCCCCTCTGTGGCGTAGCGTCATCCAGTCCGCCTTTCACCAGCTCCGACTCCGGACTCCGGTTCCGTTCTGCCCGGCCCGCCGCTCCGCTTCGTATCTGTTGTTAGTTCGACTGGCCCTATATCCCTCCGTACCATCTTCTGGACGACTCGGATATAACACCTACCTATGTCGTTGGCTCCAGAGCATTGTCAATGAACATCTATATTACTTTCTGGTCACCGGGGTAAATGAGTACCAGGACTAAAATTCAGTGTCATCAACTTGAACCCGCAAAGACATCTTGCCCATATTTCGACTTCACACGCAGTGGTGCGCAAATCAACTCGGGCCAACTCGGCCCTCGATTCCACCGCTATAGGTGATGCTGCTTCAGTCCTCCCTCTAGGACATCACCCTTTCAAAGCATTTACATCTGGCCTATCACTGGTTGGGAAATTCAAGTTTTTCAGTAGAATTTTTGGTGAAAAATGTTGTTTGTTTTTCAGACATTTTTCACTGAAAATAGTGGTGAAAAATTTAAACTTTTTTCACCACTTTCCAACTTTCTTTCAATTTTTTCACCTTAGGCTCAAGAAATGGTGAAAATATTTTAAGTTTTTCAGCTACTTTTTCAGTGAAAAATGTCTGAAAAACAAACAACATTTTTCGCCAAAAATTTTACTGAAAAACTTGAATCTTTCAACCAGTGTATTTTCCTCCCTCAAAAACGGATATAACTGCCCACATAACTAGTGAAAGCCCTCCCGGCATTCAATTTGATTTCAATGGTGAGAGTAAGGAGGTAATGGGTTCAATTTGGCGGTAGCATCCTTCCAAAATGAAAAGGTGTTCCCTCGGAGTAATCCTTGGCCCATTTTGATATCTGAGAGCGCCTTTAAACTGATTCCTGAATGTGCAACTATGCAAGACAACATCTTCATCGAATCGAAGCCGCAATCAACTCATCAATTCAACCTCCCACGGTTCAAATTACATCAACAACCAAGATACACTTTAGAGTAGATGAAAACCCAACCTTAGAACTCGAAATGATGTTAGTTTGGGTTGTACTCCACCCTGGTATGTTTCTCAACCACTGTTCGCATCTTTCAATATTGTTCCGCTCTTCCGAACAGCAACATTTGTATGTATCTCAAGATAAACCATGTCCAACATTTAACATTCCCGGGGAGTACTTCAAATTCCTCCCAAATGTCTATTCAAAACACATTCAAATGGATCCATTTGATGTATAAAGGTGTGTTAATTTCCCGCAGTTAATTCCTTCCTTTTTCTCAAACCATCACCATATCCTCAACTTCTTTCTCATTCCTTGGTTTAATTGCCACCTCATCTAGTGCTGGTATGTCTTCTAGCGCAATTGCGACATATTCTGACTTGTTCTTCCCTCAGCGGCTTCATCACGAATGCTTTTGATCATCTTCCCACGGACTTGATCTTGCGTCCACCATGTAAGTTTTATATTCTCAGTTCACTTGTTACTCATTCGGCCCAGACTCAACCTTAATCTCCTTCCTCATATGTATCACAGGCTTCTCCGGCCCCTATATCACCCCGGGCCTCAACTGTGTTCTTTCGGGTTGACCTGGTTTCTTGAACGAGTCCTGCTGTGCCAAGTTATAGGGAGGCAACACGCTGAGGACTGTGATAAGGCCGTCGCCTATTTTTTAGGCAACGGCGGGACCGTGAATCATGACCGTTGCTTACATAAAGAGGCAACATGATTTTTTTTTCGAGGCGGGTTATTGCGAATTCAGAGCTTCTGTATGCACATCCTGTGTTTGACCCTGGTGAGCTTCTTGCCATTTCACGTCATTTCCTGGTCCAACACATTTTTTGGACATGTTTTTCACACATATCACAATAATCTTTAGGCAGTGGCCCTCACTGTTACCGTGACCCGCCAGAAAATAGGCAACGCAACGGGCAACTCGTTACTGTGACCGTCACCTCCCTACACCTTGGCACAGTAATTCATTATTCTCAACAGTTTTCACTCAAGTTCTTGGCCAGACTGAACCCCAGCATCGGACACTGACTCGAGCCTCTCTGGTCAATTGCTCTCACTCGTCTTTCAGCTTAAACTTCCAGCCAACCTTGGCCTTCTCCAGTCTCTCAGATGTTCTCCGCACTCTCAATGTCAACATATCTGCACGCAAATGTCGAGATAGGTACACGAGTAAAGCCCCCTTTTGATATTCTTTGTCCATCCTTCTCTTGCCATAGCCTCCGGCTTCAACCGCAAGCATGCAATTGTGTTCCCTATTCAACATTCAACTCATCCAAGTGTGCATTTGCATCAACCTCTAGATCTGGTATACATTTGTTCATTCCCGTATGTTAATCTGCCACCCTCAACCTCTCATTCACCCACTTAATAGACCCCGTTTCTCTTCCTACCTGAGACCACCCAATATGCTGGAAATATTTGCGCTACGCAGAAACTGGCTGGCCCATATCTGGCGGAAATGTTCAGTGTCCATCAAAGGCTGCCAAACTTGTTCGGAGTGTGCTTGCCCTTGCAGAAAAGGAGTCCCCGAGCTGGCTGCCACCAGGACCTAATGGTTCAATTCGGAGAGGAATAGTGAACACAAGTTAAAACAGATCATGTTGGACCTTTTCAACCAATTGAAAAGATTTAACAGAGCTATGGACACATCACAGCGCCTTTGATGCTCACGTATAGGCGACTCAACCAGGAATTAATTGAAGTGTCGAAACTGGGATGGCGGGTTACTGCGCAGATAGGTATATGCTCTCAAGGAATTAACACTAGGCGAAAGGTAGGTGTATCAGAAATAGCTACACACCTGGAACGACGTTATGCGAAAGGTCACTATGGAGCCAAGTGAGGTTGAAATTCACCTGGGGGTCAACCTGCAGCAGGATGAAATGGGGTATGCCAACCTATTTAGTTGTACATTTAGGTTCAAAAAAATCGACCGATCCAAATAGGTTGATTCATGTTCAACCTATGGAGCAACCAGAAATAGGTTCGATTGGGGCATTTTAGGTTGAGAAGAACCTGCCTTCATAGAATAAATTTCAGCAGAGGCTACCTTCACAGAGGGTAAGGAACTTTTGCCCGCCATCCCAGTGTCCATATACCGCGTCCGGTAACTAAACTCTATACTACGTGCTGAATTCACCAATTTCAACATGAAGTCTATGGATATCATGTTAACATTCATTCATTGATTCCTCAAACAGGACTTAAACTCGGGCATCTCGGGGATGGGTTGAACTTCGAGTTCGCCATCGTACTCTCGAGATGAACTTATTTGATCCTTACTCCTTTTATGGTATGGGTTAAGTACTACGTATATTTGGCTTAACCATGGTCCATGGTCAATTCAACAGAGTCCTAACTGATGAAGTCCTTTCTATCCCCAACTCAAACTGATGTTCAACTAATCATCCATTCAACTCAGGACTTTTCTCATTTGATAATCTGCTTCAATCTTAACGATACCCAAGGCTTCTATCCGAATTCAGATAAGTCCTCACTTGTATTCGCTCGTTCAGCAGGTTAAACTGACCTCAAATTCTTCAACTACCAGACCAACCACTCAATCAATGCTTTGAATCCCAACCAATCGAACTCGGGTTTAAGCACCTATATACCCTCAGTGAGTCTCACTTCGTGTGCATTCATTTCCTTGGGGATATTGACTTGCCCTTCAGATCCAAGCCCAATTCGACGGCAGTTCAACTTCAATTCCCTCTCGGGCACTTGGTCATTCGGTTCATTTTCCTTCTTCCTTACCTCCACCGCTCTTAATACCATTGCACCCTCTCCCTTAACCCGATTGAAACCTATCTGTTGCCGGGGTAAGCATTCCTTTCACTTCAATTCAGTATAGATTCTAGGCAAGTTTTGTTCTATTGTGTAACCAAGTTTTTTTAGGGTCCCCCGCCCGACTTTGATTCAAATTTTATTCCTCCTCAAATCCAGAAATCCGAGTTCTGCAATACCGTAACCTGCTTAAGGCAAGCTCTCCCGAATCAAATGCAATTCCCAGTAAGCTTATTACCCCCGAATTTTCCAGTTTCAATACATCCCTGA
The DNA here is from genome assembly GCA_029233265.1 of Mycena alexandri. Lineage (NCBI taxonomy): Eukaryota > Fungi > Basidiomycota > Agaricomycetes > Agaricales > Mycenaceae > Mycena > Mycena alexandri. Next base: position 8,359 of record JARJCM010000476.1, on the reverse strand, counting down.
CTTCCCTAGGTCACGCCAAGTTAACTTGAATTGAAGCGCCTCTCACTGGTTGGAAGATTCAAGTATTTCAGTAGAATTTTTGGTGAAAAATGTTGTTTGTTTTTCAGACATTTTTCACTGAAAAAGTAGCTGAAAAACTTAAAATATTTTCACCATTTCTTGAGCCTAAGGTGAAAATTTTGAAACAAAGTTTGAAAGTGGTGAAAAAAGTTTAAATTTTTCACCACTATTTTCAGTGAAAAATGTCTGAAAAACAAACAACATTTTTCACTGAAAATTCTACTGAAAAACTTGAATTTCCCAACCAGTGTCTTCACCGATTTTTTCTTTCTCGAATTAAAATCTGGGTGATCCTGCAGCTTCAATCACATATCCCGCCTCCCTTTCTTCTGTGGCTTCAAACTCTCAGGCCCTTCAAAATCTTGAATTTGTGGTAAGCTTCAGTTCATTCACTTCAATTAAATCAAGTCCCGCGCAATCTTCACTTCTCACAGATATTTTGGAACACAGATTTGTTCAAAATTACGTCGGACATCGCAGCGTGTACCAAGGACTGGAAGAGGAAAGAGGGCGGCATTGAAGACACTTGGTACATGCCCAGGGCTGTGAGGGACGCCACAGTAGCACATTTGTGGATGGAGGCCCATGCACCCTGCGAGCCGAAGTGATTTATTTTAGCTTTGACTGTTGCTTTTTCAGCTTTTCCCCTCTGCAAAGGCATTTTATTGATCCTCACAATGCCTGTGGTGAATTCAATCCGTCCTCGCGATGACTGCGGTGAATATTTACTGTCCTGAATTGAGATTGGCCAATCAACATCAACCATGGTCCAACCATGGTTCCCACCCTTCCCAGGATGTAACTTTGTGGTTTGGAACTACCAATTTGGTTGCTATAAAGTTTGCCAATATATATTTTAAACTTCGGAGTTCCGACTTCAAAGTACAAAGTTCCGACTTCGAACTACAGATTACCGCTTTGGGCCACTTTGATGTTGCGAGTGTCAAGTTCGAACCTTGTAGTAGAGAAAAACTTCGGACTTCGGAGTTCTGACTATTTCCAAACTACCGACTTCCAACTTCCGAGTAGCCTAAATCTGATGGCTTCCTGCTTAAAACCTGAATAAAACGCGAAAAATGGTCTCATAAGGGCATCAGTAAACCCTGGGCCCACTATAGAGTACTACAGAGCACTCTATACTATATAGTGCTGTAGTGTCTGTAGTGAAGGTCCATGTCTATAGAGTGCTCCATAGTAAGCCCCAGGACTATAGAGTACTCCATAGTAGGCCCAAGGACTATAGAGTGCTCCATAGTAGGGCCCAGGACTATAGAGTGCTCTGTAGTGCAGGGCTCAAACCCAAGAAAAGTAACCTCACCTTCGCCATTCAAGAAGCCCTTCTTTCAACCGGGTTTGAAGTTAACTGGAACAGAAGTGAGTCTAAAGTACAGGAGGTGTTTTGGATTGAACGGAGATATATGCTGGACCTTTAGGTTTGGCTACCCTAGAGAACTTGTGTTTCAGTCCATCTTGCTACATGTACAAACAAATTGAGTCAGGTGAGATTAGTCATTGTAGCAATATACTGGTTTTCTTCTTAGAAAATGCCCCTACATACAGAGAATAGTCTATGGATATTCACTACTTGCTGGCTTGATTCATCGCACCTGAGCTGAACCAGAGTTGGTTTAGAATTTTGGGATCATCACACTTGATAATAATCATTGGGCCCGAATCCCCCGGATCCCAGACGGACTCATCCTGCCAGCAATCTTTCTTCCTCCCCCCATGTGCCGCATCCACCAGGTTTGATGGCCATGCAGCAACCTCCTCTGTCTCTCTGGACTGGGTAATCAACTATGGGCTCCCCGCACACAATTCCCTAGTCTCTGGGCTCATCACACTTCCATCGAATGTCGGCGACTTCTCGCTGTTCTTGAGCAATATTGCTGTGGCTCCCTCTCTGCCCTCTGATCTGATACTTGGCTCAGACTGGCTTGACTCTGCCATGTCCCTTGCACCTGGGCTTTATTTCAATTATAGTGTCTCCGTTGATCTTTGGTGCCCCTTGCTCTGAATAGCTGGCACCACAGACCCTGCACCATCATCTTTTGCAGGTATGTTATTTACCCATTTGACCGCATTCCTAGCTGAACACCGTTGTCTAGCCATGTTTGTTGCTTCCCCGTCCTCCCCATCAGCACCCTTGTTAGGGCCTGGTGCAGTATTCCAACCCCCTGGGCTTCAAGGAGCCCAGGCACCTCGTTCACGAGGCATCCAAACCTCTGTTATAATGCAAAATACCTATGATAATAATGTTGATTTAATGCCGTTTGACAAGCCTTCCCCCGTATCCTCTGTGGTCGACCCATATGTCTCACTGCCTCTGAATGAAAAAACTCAAGTTGTTTGTTCACTTGTTGTCACCCAATGGGTTCCTCTGCCAACGTTGAGAAAGATGACCACCCGCCACATGTACATATCTAAAAGAGAGTCTGGTGAGAAGCTGAAAACTGTTGACACTTTACACACTGAGTTTCTGGTGCATTGGTGAAACAGCATGTTTACAATGTGCTGCCATCTAGCTACATTTTGTGTTTTTTAGGGCTAGCGCATGACGAAGTCTGCTAGCTTCTATTGGACACATTACTAGCTTCTCAGGGCTATGAACTAGCAATGGGAACTCTGTTCAGTGGTACAAAGGAGAGTCAGAGTGAGCTCCAGCTACTGGCTGTAGTACGAGTTATAGTGCTAGGCACAGTTTACAAGTGTTACACTAGACGAGTACACACATCAAGGAGATAAACATACAGGTCTAGTACCTCAGAGGCTCAAAGTGTCAAGGATTCTATGAACGAGGACCAACGACTGCACAGACAGAGCTTTGGTCAGAGCTAGCACAGAGTAGGAACGAGCACGAGCGAGCTAGCAGGTGTAGGAAGGCGGCTAGTGCCATAGCAGCTGGACAGACACTGCTGAAGTCGATACAGTAGTGGCCGAAGTGGCGCTAGCTGAGACAATGTGAAGGGACCGACTATAGAGGTATAGGAGTATACCCACCAGCAGATCAGGTGATGGACGCAACACAATCCAAAGAGCCTAATAAAGACAAATAGCGGAAACAGTGAATTCATGTTGAGATGGAGCAGTGGATGAACATCCTAGTGGAATGGAGTGGCGTGATTATGAGCAAGCTGCACCGGGAATAGTTCCGGAGTGGTGTTGCACATGAAGAGTTGCTCGGGTGCAGACTAGCACACTGAGAAAGGCAATTATACCTGGTTTACTGTCGAGATGGTCAGATAGTTGGCCAGCTAGGCAAGCCTAGACCACGAATAGACCCGGCTTGTCTTCCGGATGCAGTCACATGACCAGAACATCGGCCTGTTTTACTCATTTCTCTTTACCTCATCATTTTCTCTCTGAACAGTATATAAAGCCCCATGAAATACCGCTAGAGACCAGTTCATGCCCCGCTCATCACACAGTCGATAAGGGGATAAAGTACCTTCTCTGTTGTAAACCAGTCTATAAGAAATTGCAGTGTTGTTTGTTGGATCCAGAAGTAACTGTGTGAACCAATAAGTTGAAGCTTCGCGTTAGGAGGTTGTGAGCAGCACCACTCTCCACATATAAATCAGGACCGAGAGCACAAGAGTTTAAGTTTGAGAGTTGCAGCTAGCTTTGTGGTGGACTTCAGTGGGAGCTACACATTGGGTGATCAGGAAACGCCTCCCATAAAACGGACCACGCCCGGCACAGCACTTTGGTAGAACTGCCAGTCAAGTTATTGACGGACTAATTGAGCTAAGAGAACACTCGGGGTCCTTAATAAGCCCAAGTGTAACAGAAAAGAGCTTGGATTCAGAGGAGTCTAAGTCGGCTGTTAGCTGCTAGCTAGAAAAGCCCTAGATAAAGTGCAGGAGAAGCAGCATAGCCCAATATTGGGAGTTTTCAGATAGACACTTCATTTACCTCGCCTAGGACGACTGTACTTTTGTGCGTCCGCCTGGTAAACATCCTTATCACCCCCCAAAACTGTACATCCTAACCTTGGGAAGTCTTGTTTCAGAACGTCAAGGGTAGCTAGCCGAGAGTGTGGTGTTGTTTAGTTGTGATAGTTGAGGCCATAATTCAATTCTTGTTGTGCTAGGAATCCAAACCAGTAGTCGCATACTACGGCTCGGACCCAAACTCACTGAGGAAGACGCGCTTAGTCTTAGTGAAGTATAAGTAGGGGATTTGGTGTTGTGTTAGGTTTTGTGTGTGGTGTGTTAGTGTTCAGCTAGCCTGTATTCAGAGCTTCTTTAGCCCATTTTCACTGTTAGTGCATCTTGCCCGTTTCATCGGTGTGGAGAAGGTCGTCTCATTTTGAATTCAGAAGCCCTGCTCATCGACCTAAGTCCTATGCCTCTTTCACCTGCGGATGTGCAGCGGTAGAAGTTAATCCTCGGGAAGGAAAGTCTGTTGCATTGGATGAAGGTGTACCCAAGCATCCACGTCTATCTCTCGAGTTTCCCATCATACTCTCTCAAGAGGAGAAAGATCAGATTGTTTGAGAGTTTCACCAGGCTACTAATAGCGCATCATTGAAGCGATACAAATGTTCTTTCTGCGGTAAATTCGAGATGGATTAGGATGAGAGCTGTAAAAGAACTTGATATCTCGCTGCTCCAGAGAGCGGTTGTAGAACTTCGGACGGTCTCTCGGCAGCCTAGAATTGAATCATTCAACAGCTCCTCCCTTGTCAGTGGTTCATATGTGCTGTGCCATCTCTGCAATTCCGCTGTTAGCAAGCATTCATTCAATTCGATTCCTTTGCGCAGTTATGCCAATGGCCTTTGGATAGGGGCAATTCCAAAAGAACTTCAGGATCTTACATGTCTGGAAGAACAATGTATTGCACGAGCACGAGCGACAAGATGTATGTACGAGCTTACACTTGGACCCTCTGGGCAGCTTGTGGCTCGGGGAAATGTTTGTATCTTGCCTCAAGACACCACATCCGTTGAAACAGTGCACTCGGTGCAGCCGTGAAATCGATAGACCAGCGGTCGGACCAGCACAGCGAGCTATCAACTCAACTAACACCAACCAAAACCAACCAAATCTAAATAATCTCACAAACTCCAATAACCGAAGCTAATCGTGTGTGTGAGTTCAGGGTAGTGGGACAGGTGTCTCGTCCCTCAAGAGTGTTGCTTTCAAGTGTTATCGACAAGCAGACCGCTAACTAAATTATATAGTTCAATTGCGGGTTTCAATTCAATATCTTTATCTCAGGAGCCTCCCGTAGGATTATTGTACAGTCTAGAGAGCTAGAATCGAGCACAGAATGCAGGGATTGTGTACTAACAATGCTACAGTGTCCACTCTTGCCACAGAGCAGTCAACCGGTAGACCAAAAGGTCACAGTTTTCTTTTATTTCCTCAAACAGATCTCTTGACAGAGCTAAGCTCAATGTCGGCGGAAGAGAGCAAGCTCGATCGACGGCAGGATCTGTAGAATGGCTGCTTTCCATGGGCGGCAGGACTGGCTTAGTCCTCCACACTTACAGTGGTCTTAAAGGGAGTGGTTCATGGAACGTACTAGCTTGCCAGTCTGATTGCTTTCCAACAAATCTGATTTGTCTCTCTTATCTCTGAGGTACTAACAGCGGGGGGGGCTGAATTTACTGGTTTACATTGGTGTATATCTACTGTATTTATACAAACTGAGGGAGTGTTAAATGCATGCAAATGTGTTTAATCAGCTATATATAGTCCAAAGCGGTAATCGGTCTTCAACCAATTACAGTGGCCTTTTGGCCCAGTTGGTTCTGTTGCAAGCTTTGGGCACGGATCTAATAGGGAGTGAAAAGGGGATAGTTTGGCTGATTCATAATGGCGTGATATGTCGTGAGTGATCCTTCCGGGCGGATCTACAGTAGGGCAGCCAATGGCGCCGTTGGTATTCCTTCAACTGTGGGTTCATGGTTACCGGAGGTAGTGCTCCTGGTGGCGATCCCAGATCCTAGTGAAACCTCTGTCAGGTACCCTCTTCTCAAGGCAGCCTTCAGCGGGTGGCTTGACTCAACTTGAACTGGTTCTCCTGGAGGACTGAGCCTCCTGATGAGCCCTTCTCTAGTATAGCTGCTTCACCTTCTCTAATCTCTTTGCTTTATCCCAATCACTTCTCCCAGAGACATGTATGTGCCGCGATTGACCATCGAGGATCTCCATCTCAAACTCAAGTCCCGAGACTTAATCATCTGCCAACAAGTGGCTTGCCCGTAGAGTCAACATGAAGTAGTCTCTCCCGGCGAGCCCTGTCTGTCCCATATTCTCCCTCTAGTGTAGTCTTTTGGACATGTTCTCTACAACCTTCCCAGAGGATGGTTTATATGAATGTTCACTAGTTTGGTCTTTCTACTTCAACCTAAACTCTGTTACATCATTTGCAAAGGGGCTCATCTTGATTCTCTGATCCGAGTTGCACTCAAGTGGCTCAACAGTAAACCCAGACGGGGTCTGCTGGCGGTTAATTTAGCCTGCCCGGTGGGCCAAAACTCAACTTGAGTTGAGACTGCCACCCATAAGTCCAATGCTCTCCTGTAAGGCCGATACTCTCCTGGCGGGCCGTGAAGCTGCCGGGAGAGTCATTCTAAGTTCAACTTTGTTATTCTTCAACAAGGCCCTGCTAATAGTGTTCAGCTGCTAAGACCCATCGTTCCTCTTGATCACCTCTAGCACTCAAGGAGTCTGGTGGTAAGCCAACTCTCGGAGCTCAACGGTTGACTCAAAAACCAAACACCTCTCCCGTAAGGAAGCCTTGTTGGGTATTGAGTAACCATTGACTTTCGGCCATCATAGGTGTAGAATACCACTCCGAGGAGAGTGTACTCTCTCTAATCCTAGTCTCCCTTTGACCTTTGAATTGGTCCAGAATTGAAAGAAAACTGGTAGCTTTCATGCGTGCTTTGGTACACGCCCTATCACCATTGTATCCGCCATGCCGCTTCTGTTATTCAGGTTGAGGGACAAAATTTGTGTCATTCTCATCGGATCACCTGATGTTGAAGTCACTCATGACCCACTCTATGCAGACCTCAATAAAAAGGTTGTGCTTGAAAATTCGGATGAGTACCCAGTGTATGATTGCCCACTTGTGGTTACAGATTTATTACGCACAAACTTGGCCAATAACCAAGGAGCATTGTTATATCCGAGTCGTCCAGAAGGTGGTACGGGGGATATAGGGCCAGTTGAACTAACAACAGATACGAAGCGGAGCGGCGAGCCGGACAGAACAGAACCGGAGTCTGGAGTCGGAGCTGGTGAAAGGCGGACTGGATAATTAGGTGAACGTTACTGCAAGATATCGTCGGAGGGAGAGAGATGATAGAAGCAGAGCTCCGGCAGAGTGACGGAGTGGAACAACCAGACTACTTCACGAGGAACAAGGTGAAGCAATGTTTATCATAAAGTACAGGAGGATGTATGTCATGATTCGGCAAAAGCAGCACTGCTTTTCCTTTTTTGGAATAACCCAGGCGCTTCCGGCTTATTCCCTACTGTGGATTGGATAACCCAGGATCAACAGATAGGATAACCTGGGATCAACAGATAGGATTCCCTGGTTCATCACCACATCACAACCCCCTTTGCGTCACCAAGACTCTACCCCTGGATTCAACTGCCAATGGGTTATGTTGACTCCTTTGTGTTGCCATGGATTGTTTGTCACCCTGGTTTCAATTGCCAATGGGTTGTATTGACTCCTTTGTGTCGCCAGGGATCATGCTTCACCTTGGTTTCATTTGTTAATGGTTTATATTGACTTCTTTGTGTCGCTAGGGATCGTGCCCTAGCTCCACATGTCGCCTTGACATACCCCTTTATGTATGTTGCCAATTGGTGTCAGGACTACAGTTGTTCCTGTGATCGGACCCCTTTATTATACAGTATATAAGTAGTGGTAGAATCTCCTTGTACAGTAGATTCTACCTCGTCTATACTCCGGCCTTACTTTGGCCTTGATTGGACTTGTGTGTGACTTAAGCTTGTCTTGCTTCTGTCTCTCTCGTTGCCTCTGGCTCTGCCTTCTATCCTGGTCTTCGTTGTTGACTCGTTGGCAACCCTTGGCTCCTATCTTTAACCCCTGACCTCTATGATTGGTTGCCACGGCCTAAGGGCTTAGTGGTTCGGTATCGGAACATGTCCTCACCACTCGCGTCCATACAGATTAGCGAGGCAGAACCTCGGGATGTTATCCAGCAGAGGGCTGCATGGGCAGAAGGCATAGCGCCCATCATCGAACACGACACCACGACATCCTGGAACACTCGTATTTTCGGTCTGGAGTTACATGTGTCCGAGG